>RJWM01011796.1:0-58646 GCA_004363535.1 Dasyprocta punctata | reverse complement strand
TGATTGATGGGCACTTGGGTTGTTTCCAAGATCTGGCTATTACAAATTGGGTTGCTATAAACATGGGTGCACAGATATCACTGTGGTATGATGTTTTCAATTCTTCTGGGAAAATGCCCAGAAGAGGGATAGCTGGGTTGAATGGGATCTCTAATCCTAGCTTCTTGAGGAATCTCCACACTGACTTCCACAGTGGTTGAACCAGTCTACATTCCAACCAACAGTGGAAAAGAGTTCCTTTTTCCCCCACAGCCCCTCCAGCGTTTGTTGTTGCTTGACTTTTTAATTTTGATCATTCTTTCTGGAGTGAGATGGAATCTCAGCATTGTTTTAATTTGCATTTCCCAAATGACCTTTGATGTTGAACATTTTTTCATGTATTTATTTTCCGTTTGTATTTCTTTCTCTGAGAAGTGTGTATTCATCTCAGATGCCCATTTTTGGATTGGGTCCTTAAATTTTAGAGCCCTGATTTCTTTTAACTCTTCATGGGTTTTAGATAGAAGTCCTTTGTCTGATGGACAATTGGCTAAGATATTTTCCCAATTCGTGGGTTTTCTTTTCACTCTGTTGGAGATTTCCTTTGACATGCAAAAACTTTTTAGTAAGATGAGATCCCAGTTGTTGATTCTGGAAAGTGTTTCCCATGCAATTTGATTTTTGTTCAGAAACTCTCAGCCTACTCCTATGTCATCAGGATTTTTACCTACTCTGTCTTCTAGTAAGTTTAGTGTCTGTTTTAATATTCAGATCTTTGATCCATTTTGACTTTATTTTAGTACATGGTGATAGACATGGATCTAATTTTAGTTTGCGGCATATAGAAAGTCAGTTTTTCCAGCACCATTTGTTAAAGAGGCTTTCTTCCAATGTACATATTTGGCCCCTTTGTCAAAGATGAGGTGGCTAAGTGGGTTTGTAGTTGTGGTTGTATCTTCTAATCTACTCCATTGATCTTCAGGTCTGTTTTGATTCCAGTACCATGCTAATTTTATCACAGTAGCTTTGTAGTATAGTTTCAAGTTGGGAATTGTGGTGCCTCCTGCCTTCTCTTTGTTGCCCAGAATTGCCTTTGCTATTCTAGGTCTTTTCTGGTTCCAGATGAATTTCAGGAATGCATTCTCTAGCTCTGTGAGGTAGGCAAGTGGTGTTTTTTGGGATTGCATTAAATCTGTATAATAATTTTGGCAGAATGGCCATTTTCATGATGTTTGTTCTTCCTGTCCATGAACAGGAAATATCTTTCCATTTTCTGAAATCTTCTTTGATATCCTTCTTTAGAGTAATGTGGTTTTCATGGTATAGATCTTTTACTTCCTTTGTTAGATTGATTCCTAAGTATTTCATTTTTTTGGATGTTATAGTGAAGGGTGTGGTTTCCCTTATTTCTCTCTCAGTTACTTTGTAGTTTGTGTGCTGGAATGCTATTGATTTTTGAGTGTTCACTTTGTATGCAGCAACCTTACTGAATTTGCTTATTACTTCTCGAAGTCTTCTAATGGATTTTTGGGAATCTTCTATGTAGAGTATCATATCATCTGCAAATAATGATAATTTCACTTCTTCCTTTCCTATCCTTATTCCCTTTATTTCTTTCTCTTGTCTAACTGCTCTGGCTAATATTTCCAGAACTATATTGAATAGGAGTTGTGATAATGGACATCCTTGTCTTGTTCCTGATTTTAGTTTGAAAATTTTCAGTTTTTGTATGTTTAGTAAGATGTTGGCTGTTGGTTTGTGATATATGGCTTTTATCAGGTTGAGGCAGAGACCATCTATTTTGATTTTCTGTAGGGTTTTTATCATGAATGCATGTTGGATTTTGTCAAAAGCTTTTTCTGCATCTATTGAGATGATCATGTGGTTCTTGTCCTTGGCCCTGTTGATATGGCATATTCCATTTATTGATCTGTGTATGTTGAACCATACCTGCATTCCTGCAATGAATCCCACTTGATCATGGTGTATAATCTTTCTGATAACTTGCTGTATTCTATTTGCCAGTATTTTATTGAGGATTTTTGCATCTATGTTCATGAGAGAGATTGGCCTGTAATTTTGTTTTTTGGTTGGTTCTTTCTCTGGTTTTAGTATTAGTGTAATACTTGTTTCCACGAATGAGTTAGGGAGACTTACTTCACTTTCAATTTCACTGAAGAGTTTGAGGAGTGTTGGCATTAAGTCTTCCCTAAATTTCTTGTAGAATTCAGCAGTGAATCCATCAGGGCCCGGGCTTTTCTTTGTTGGTAGGGTCCTAATCACATCTTCAATTTCATTAGCTGAAATTGGGTTATTCAGCAGCTTTACATCTTCTTGATTCAGCTTTGTTAATTCATAGATTTCTAGGAATCTGTTCATTTCTTCTGTGTTATCAAGTAAAGGTTTTTGAAGTAGGTGTTGATGATCTTCTGTATTTCTACAGGATCTGTAGTGATTTTACCTTTTTCATTTCTTACTGCATGGATTCAAGTTTTTTCTTTCCTCTTTTTATAAGGTTGGCTAGGGGTTTATCAATTTTATTTACTCTTTCAAAGAACCAACTGTTCGATTCATTAATTCTTTGTGTTGTTTTCTTAGTTTCAATTGCATTAATTTCTGCTGTGATCGTGATAATTTCCTCCCTTCTTTGGGTTTTGGACTTGAGTTGCTCTTCTTTTTCTAGAAGTTTGAAGTGCAGCATTAGGTTGTTTATGCGTGTTTTTTCCATTTTTCTGATATGAGAGTTTAGTGCTATAAATTTCCCTCTGAGGACTGCTTTCATTGTATCCCACAGGTTCCGGTAATTTGTATTTGCATTTTCATTCAATTGTAGATATTGTTTAATTTCTTCTTTAACTTCTTCTGTGACCCATTGGTTATTAAGGGGGGTGTTATTTAATTTCCATGTGTTTATGTAGTTATTGTAGGTCTTTTTGTCATTCATTTCCAATTTTACTGCGCTATGGTCAGATAACATGCATGGAATTATTTCAGTTCCTTTGCATTTAATTAAGCATGTTTTGTGGACCAGTATATGGTCTATTTTAGAGAATGACTCATGTGTAGCTGAGAAGAATGTGTATTCTGATGTTGATGGGTGGAACAGTCGGTACACATATACTAGGTCCATTTGTTCACAAGTTTGATTCAGTTCCATTATTTCTTTGCTGATTTTTTGTTTGGTTGATCTGTCTCTCTGTGACAGTGGGGTGTTAAGGTCCCCTGTTATAACTGCATTATTATTTATTTCGTTTTTCATGTCTATTAAGAATTGTCTTACATAGTTGGGTGCTCCCATATTTGGTGTATGTATATTTATGATTGTAATATTTTCCTCTTGAAGTTTTCCCTTAACAAGTACATAGTGACCTTTTTTTATCTCTTTTGATCATTTTTGGTTTGAAGTTCGTATTGTCTTCAAGCATAATAGCTACCCCTGCTTTTTTCTGGGTTCCTGTTGCATGGAGTATTGTTTTGCAGTCTTTGATTTTTAGTCTGTGAATTTCCTTTTGAGTGAAATGTGTTTCTTGTACACAACATATTGTTAGATTTTGTTTCTTAACCAACTCTGCTAGTCTGTTTCTTTTTATTGGTGAGTTGAGACCATTTACATTGATTGATATAACTGATATGTACTGGCTCATTCCTGTCATGGTATCTTTCTGTTGTTGGTTTTCTACATTTTCTGTGTAATTATTTGCCCTGATTATTGGTTTCCTTTTGTTGTTGTTCTTTAGATTGTAGCTGTCTTTGTCTCTTTCTAGAGTGTCTTTCAGTACTCTTTGTAGTGTTGGTTTGGTGACCATAAATTTCATCAGTTGTTCTTTGTCATGAAAGTATCTTATTTTCCCAGCAATTTTTAAGGTTAGTTTGCAGGGTACATCAATCTGGGTTGAAAGTTGTTTTCTTTCAGGATTTGAAATACTTCACTCCAAGCTCTTCTTGACTTAAATGTTTGTGTTGAGAAGTCTGCTGTGATTCTGATAGGTTTTCCTTCATAGGTGATCTGTTTCTTTTCTCTGACGGCTTTTAGTATTTTGTTCTTGTGCTGTATTTCTGAAATCCTAATTATTATATGTCTGGGTGAAGATTTACTTTGATTATGGTTAATTGGGGTTCTGTATGCCTCAGTTACCTGTATTTCAGATTCTCTTCTCATGTTTGGAAAGTTTTCTGCTCTTGTTTCTGTGAATAGTCTTCGTAGGTCATTATTATTGACCCCTGCTTTTTCTTGATGCCTATTAATCATACGTTATTTCTCTTGGCATTGTCTTGCAGCTGTTGAACTGTTGTTTCTTGGTTCCTTACTATTTTTAAGAGATCTTTTTTTTCATGGCCATAAGCTCCCATGCTGTCTTCAAGACCTGACATTCTATCTTCAGCTTCATTCAAGTGGTTTTTCAAACTTTCCATGGAATTTTTCATTTCCTCCATTTCATTTTGGATGTTTCATGCCTTCTATTTGTGTCTTATATTGTTCATTCAAAGTTTCCATCATTTTCTTAAGTTCTTCTATTTTTTATCTTGATCTTTAGATACACACATTTCTTTCATAATGATTGTCATTTCATTTTTTAGCTGAGAGATTATTTCTGATTTGAGTTTCTCTATAACTTCATTGAGCTGTTTTTTACTGCATTTGCTATCATTTCAGAAAGTTCAGTTGTGACTCCCAGTGTCTTCCATTTCAGTGTCTCTTGGGATTTTTCTCAGTGGGCTGGGGGATTGAGACTGTCTCTTGGCCTTTCATTTTCTTCATTTTCTTGTGGGACCTGTGTGATTCTGTGTCCTGCGAGGCTGACCAGGCATTCCCCTGGTGGGTTGCACTGAATTGCGGGCCTGGGTAGAGCTGGATCCTCTGTGCAGCTAGTGAGGGTGCACTCTTGGAGTGTGCTGCTGAAGCCTCCACTTTACTTGATGGGGACCAATACCTTCCAGACCCAGGCAGCTAGGTGGATTGAATCCTGGAATGTGGTGCCACCCAGACCCTGAGTCTGGCTGCAAGGAGTTCAGAGCCTCTGGAGTGCCAGGCAAGCCTGGGTGAGTCCCAGGCCTACAGTGCCGGGGCCTTCTGCCTGGCTGGGCAGGTCCACAACCTCTAGGACCTGCTGCACTGGCCGCTCCACTGAACAATGGAGCTTGAGCTCTGTGCTCTGATGGGTAGAGCCCAAGCTCTCCAAGGCCCTGCCATTATGCTGGCCAGTCCCTGATGAGCACCTCTGGGGTCCTGGGCTGTCTGGGCTCAGTACCTCTGTGTCCCATGAAGCAGGCTGGGCATTCCCCTGGTGAGTCACACTGAGTTGTGGACCGGGTAGAGCTGGATCCTGTGCAGAGCTAGTGAGGGTACACTCCTGTAGTGTGCTGGTGGAGCCTCTGCCTTATTGGGTGGGGGCCAAGACCTCCTGGAGCCAGGCAGCTAGGCAGAGCATAGCCCGGAGTGTGGCACCACCTGGACCCTGAGTCTGGCTCAGTTTCCATTTTCTTGTAGTCTCCTCTCTTATAAAATAGAAATAAGAATTTTGAACTTAACAAATTATTGTAAGAATAGTAGAAATAATTAAGGGTGTATAAAATATTTTTAACCTGTAAAGTTTATACAAAAATCAGATGTTAGAACTATAGATATTTTGACTAGCTTAAAATACAAATATGTTTAAACTGTAAACATTTTAGCCTGTCACTGGAGGTACTGAGATAAGATTATAGGCCTTGACATAGAAAGAATCTGAGTTTGACTCCTGGTTTGAATGCAAGTTAGCTAAAGCGACCATCCCATGTATTTTGTGTCTCTTGTGGTTATTTACGGTGGTGTAAAAAATTATTGACTTTTCAATTTTATCTCATGAAATTTGAGAGTCAGGAATTTGAGTAGGCACAGCTGAGAAACCTCCCTGACCGCCTCTTAAGGATACTCAGGTAGTGGACCCTGTGGGCAGCCATGTCGACTTGTTCCTTATGTTTAGCACTAGGGAGGAATGGCTAGAAGGCTGGGGTGAGCCCAGTCTGTGAAATAACATACTGATGACTGAAGATTCAACATGACAGTCTCAAGGAAATTTCATGGAGGAGGCCGAATTTTCTGAGTGAGATTCTAAAGGACTCAGGCTGGAGTCACCAATCTTTGTCTGACTTAGTGTTAGAAATTCCAGAAAGTCTCTTTCATTGAGGGAAATGCAGTCTAGCCAAGAATTACACAAAGGAAATTAGACTCCATCTCTTAATAAATCACAGGACCTCTGAATCTTAGTTTTTCTCTTCTATAAAACCTTTTCCAAAAGGGTTGTTGTGAAGGCCCAATGAGATAATGTCTATAAAGTGCCTCCCGCAGAGCCTTCCAAAAGAAAATTCTTCCTTTTTGTTTGTGCATTAGGACATCTTATGTCTCTTGGATAGCTGGACAATACAGAAGTAAACATACCTGCTCACTCCAAACAGCAGTCAAGTGAATTTTTATACTTTAATCACAGAAAATAGCTCGGGCTCAGACCACACAAGATCTTCAACTTCTTGGGTCTAATTGAGAACTGATATACTAAAAAAGAAAAAGTGTAAAATATAGATCAGTAGAACTTCTGGAATTTTAAATACAGTCACATAAGGCTTTCAGAATCTCAGTAATGATTGCTTTATACCATACATTACCAGTTGCTCTTCCTAATGATTTCAATAGCACAAGTTTAGATTCTGCTTTGTGTCTTCTGTGAGTATAGAAATGTATAACTTAATTTAGAAAATTTCTAACTCTAGTGGTTAAAATTGTAAGTACATTTCAAGATTTCCTACTTCTAGTCTTTTTTCCACTAGTAGTGCTATATAATTGATGTTTCAGTATAATTTCTATGGAAAACACATCCCAGCCTCACTATTCATGGAGAATTGGTTCCAGGATCCCTGGCAGATACCAAAATTCACACCCTTTATATAAAACAGTGCAACGTTTTCATAGAATCTATGCACAAACTCTTAAATAGTTTAAATTATCTCCAAAGTACTTTAATACCTATCATGATCTAAATGCTATATAAGTAATTGTTATACTCCTTCACTTTGGAGAAAAATAAGGAAAAGACTGTATATAATTCAGCACAGAGGCAATTTTTTTCAAACATTTCTCAACCATGTTTGGTTGATGAAAGGATATAAGATGTATGGGTATAGAGGACACATTGTGTTTTGGTTGCCTAGTAGTTGAACTTTTTAATATTTTATTTATTTTGAATCTGGCAAGAGTCTGAGAGTATCTTTCAAAAAGAAGCTAAAAAAGACAAGTATTTCTTCTTCTCTTGGCAACTAGATTAGACCTGGGAGATAGGTTTAAAGAGTCATGACGGTTCTATATGAGGAATCATGATCTAATGATAGAACCAGGGCATTGGAAAACACATTCTGGAGACTGGTGGTTAGGGCTTCCTGCCAGTGTGCAAGAGCAGCAGGCAGAGTGGGACAACAGTAGCCTGCAGCACTCGAGACCAACTGGAGCAGAGCAGGCCATGGTGCCCACACCAGACTTGTTTTGCTGCAAGGTTTTACCCTCATTTTGGCTGACACCTCTTCATTATTTGTGCTTTTTTGCAAGCCAGATTTGTCAGTTTTCTACATAATTATGTCATTTAATATCTTTCACTAGGTATCACTGTTTGCTTGATGCAGTCAAATTTAGATGATTTTACTTGCAATTGTGCACCCAAAAGTTATTTTAGAACTTACTATCAAGTGTGCTTACAGGGTATAGACCTACATAAAAGTCGAAGGTGTGGTTCTCAATTCTGAGTATTATTAGGATCCCAAAATTATTTGAAAAACAGCAATGCCTCATGGAAACCCAAATTGATAACATGAAATATTTAAGGGTGGGAAACAATATTTTGATAGTTTAGAAATATTTTGGTGATTTTAAGATGGGAATTGATAGGGAAAAAAATACAATGACTTATGGAAATGAGGATACCAAAGGGGTTAATTATGTGTACTCTGCCCATTTATCCCCAAATTAGGTCCTATAAGAGGTACTAGAATATATTTCTTTCACCAAGATTTGGGTGAGTATAAGTACTCCTTAAAATTACTTCTGTGGGTGTTTTCTCTAAACCAGACACAGTGGAAATATTGTGATTGAAGTAGGTTCTCTGACACCAATGGAGATAATAGGATTCCATGTAGCAGTTGTCAAGTAGCCATACTTCTGGGAGCCAAGAAGGGAACAGTTATTGAAATAACCTGCAGGGGTTTCCCAGTGACCACAATAGTTGGTCTATTTATGATCCTTGGCATTGTCTGTCAATCATGAATTCCTAGGACTAAAATAGACGAAAAGCTCACAATATTTTTATGTGACTTATGTAACTGGAAAATTTCCAAGTGTGGCAAATTGAAGTCTGACTTGATTCAGTTTTCAAGCCATGAATCTAATACACCCATTTCCAGACTGAAGTCAGTTCCCATACCCAGAGTCCATGAATTAAAAATAGAATATACTCTTGAGGATGGAATTTTTGATAATGTAACAAGCACTGATTGAGGCCTTGGCTTTCTTTGGGGGTCTTTGGTTAATTATCAGGTGACTGAAAGGCCCTTGGTTGGCACAGAACAGAAGGCAATATGAGACCTTTAAATTTTTTTTTTGTTGTTGTTAGAATACTAAATGTGTGTTAATTCTAGTTTCTGGAGACTCAGAACATGTCTGGGTGTCAGAACATAAAAGAAGTGTGGGCTTGTCTGCCTGACCCCACCCTGTGGCTATTGCCTCTGCACTCAAGTGTACAAGGAAAGATTATGCTTGACCACAGGCAGAATCTACTCTTTTATTTCCTTCTCTAGAGAGCCAGATCTGCTATGATAAGGATGACAAAGTGAAAATCTTAGAGCTACCTCTTGTTTATGATTAATATGCCTAAGGAAAACACAGACAACATTGCCACTTTCAGAGTGCAAAGAAACAGGATTAACGAGGACATTTAATATGCCGTTTTGTCTATTTTTTTAGAGGTTGAATATTGACTTTGAGAATAACAGTAGATTTCTGGAAGCTTAATCAGATGGTTGCTCTACAGCAGCTGCAGTTTAGAGATAGTGCAGAGATGTGTTCTAAGTGGCAGCATACCTCTTGGTATGCAGATAGCAGTCTGCTAAACTTTTTTTTTTCCTTGCCCAAAAGCAGAGACTGCCAGATGCAGTAATACTTTCTCTTTGTAAAGGTACAAGCATGACAGAAAGTAAAGGTTAATTTTCCCCAAATATAAAAAACTATCAAGTTAGTATGAATAATGTTAGGCCACAGCGGGCCTTGGAGACACATACAAACCTCTGTGTATGGGACTCAGAGGTTTTCATATTGTCACAGTAACTTTCTGTCAATTTACACTGTTAGTCTTGTGAAGAATTTCCTAGGAGCAGTGGGTCTGGTGTGATTGGGTGTATAACACTGTAGTGTGGTAGCTGGCATCATGTTGCCCATGAATGAAAATGAGAAAGAAAATCTTCCCACCGAGCAGAACCTTGAGCACTATACCCCATTCTCTCTAAGGTCTGGACTTAGAAATGACCTGAATTCAATAGCTATAATGCTTTTGGGGCCATGTGTAATAGTTTGATGATAAGATTAAAGAAAAAGAAGACTGAAAAGAAGTATAAATATAGTGAATTTGTGTAGATGTTAAGATTATTTGAATTCCAAAGAAAAGCTTCTCAGCTCTCTAGTGGAAAAAATTTTCAATATGCAAGTGAAAAAGATGACCCTTACATAAAAATATAATCACAGTTTGGTTATCTTGAAACTTTTTTCTATACAGATTAGATAATTATGATTGCCAATCATAAACTTTCTGTTTTACTTTTACATCGTTGTGGGATTGTACACAATTTTGCTTCTGACACAGGACTTTTCTTTATTAGGCAGTGCCTCTCAAACTCACTGCTTTTCCCATATATTCCATGATCTATTAGCTGATAGTTTTTGAAACTCATGGAGTGGTGAAATAATTATCATTGTCTGATGAGAGGTGCAGCTGTAAGTTTTCTTCTAGGATACATTCCATGCTTTCAAACATTAACAAATTTATCTCCCCTGTAGTGGTTGATTGATTATGTCAACTTGAAACATTTAGAGGCCTAACTAAAAGAGCTTAGGAATTCTACACCCTAGGGCGTGGAAGACCCGCCCTAGGGTGGGTCATCACCAGGATGGTATAAAGAGAAGGAGGAAGGACAATTCCATTCCATTCTTTGGAGGAGCTCCAGTCTTCGCCTTTGGTTTGGACATCGTCTCTTGGCTTCCAGCGTAGACTGTTCTGCTTTCCGGCGAAGACTCTTCAGCCTTCCAGTGTAGACCTTTCGGCTCTCCATCGCAGACCCATCAGCCTGCTGGTGCAGACTTGCACAGAACACTGGTGTGAACGCCAGACCTTGGATAGAGTCCTTCGGCCTCCAGCGTGCAAACAACTTTCGCATGCTTCCTTGTCTGACTCTGTGGCTGACCATCATAAGCCTATCCTGTAATTTCGATACCTTTGTATATCTTGTGTAATTTGTTTCCTCTAGTAAACCCTAACTGATACATCCCCAAATTGAAGGACTAGTAGGTAGAATTAAGATGACATGTCCTCAGTGACATCTAGCTAGGTGTTAGAAATATTTTCTTTTCTGTCCCCTAAAATGCTATGCTTTACTAGGGAGGAATGTTTCCACCAGATAATACCAAAAGTTACATGTTGAATTAGAAGACAAGATTTATTCTTATTCATTTGGATTCATACCTCTGAATTATCAGCCAAAAATGAGAATTATTGTACTGGCTCTAATAACTGATCTAGACTGTAAAAGTGACTAATTCTCATATGAAACATCATAGAGAAGGAAATAGAAGGTAGAACTCACTGAGAAGTTGACTGCTCCCTAGTGTACTGCCCTGCCAAATGGAATAATTTTATTCTAGGCAGGCAGATACTTTTTGAATTGCAATTTGGTTGCCCCTCTAAGAAAACTCTAGCTATCTAGTAATGAAAACATAATTATGAGAAGAAAATTAGGAAAACACCTTCATAAAGAGCTTTAGAGATAAGACTATAGTTTTTTATCTGATTTTCTTCCTTACCATGCCATTCTTTCTCTCTCTCCATCTCTCTCTCCCCTCTCTCTGTCTCTCTCTCCCCTCTCTCTGTCTCTGTCTTTGTCTCTCTGTCTCTGTCTGTCTCTCTTTCTCTCTCTGTGTATGTGTGAATTTATCTCTTGGAAGGCTCTTTTTGGGAACCTGGCAGCCATGGTTAGGAGGAAGTCATTTGGAGAGAGAGGAGCCCAACCATCGCATGGATCCCAGTTAACACCTAGTGTTGAGCTTGACCAGCTACCATCACTGAAGATGTGAGTCTTCATGATGTAAAAGGAGTAGCATAGATTGCCCTATATGGTCAGGCTTTGTAATGGGAGTTGGGCATCTCCATTGTTGGCTCACTAGAGATTGGAAAAGTTTAAAATTTTCTACTGTATAAGTCAGAATCATGAGTCATAGTACTTTGGATCATGGGACAGATCTAAGTAACAGACCTCAATGTGCTCAAGCTTCTATCTCTTTCAGTGATGGAGGATTTTTGTTTTTGAATGTTTTCCTTACTGATACGAATATATTGTACCTAACTTCTTCTTTCATAGTTTTTTTCTATGGATCAGAAGTTTCCTCAGCTACTCTACAGATGAAGTTCTCTTTTTGTCCAAAGTTTTCTAGATGTACTGAAGAAAAGTCATTTCTCACTTACATTCAAAATGGAAAAGCTGCCGTATAGTAGGATATTTGAATACAATGTGCTAGAATTATAATTACAGAAGAGTAATATGCTTCCACGCATAACATACTCCACAAGCAATAGATGCACCAAGTAAGTGAATTGGTGCAACGGGACATAAATGAGTTCCCAGAGAGTCTACTAACAAAATACTCTAATTTGTAGAAAAAGACTACCACATGTCAGATTCTGACCCATTTCAGGGTAAAATCAAAACATCCGATAGAGGCAAATGAGCTCATACAAATCCAGTCCAGTTTTTAAAAACATTAATGGCTTGTGGATAGCTAGTTTTTCTGGCAGCATTTCTTTAAAATTTTTTTTTATTTTAAAGAAAATAAAATCAAGCAAACTAAGACAGAAAAAAGCCAAACAAAACAAACCAGTGTAAGTGACACAGGACTTCAAAACAACATGAAATCAACAATGGTTAGCATATTGCCTCTTGTCTTCAAAATAGCTGTAGATAGCTTCAGGCATAGTAAAAATCCAAGAAAACAGAACAGAATAGAACCAATAAAAACAAACAATGAATAAAATAAAGGACCTCAAAACAAGACAATAGTAAATCTAAAATGGCTACCATAATATTATCTTGCTATCTTTGAAATAGTTGCCCACGCCATCAGATATAACAAAATGAAACAAAACAAAACAGAATAAAACTCAACCCAACAAAACAATGAAAATGATACAGGATTTCAAAACTAGATAATAGGTAATTATCAATGGCCACCACCTTCAGAAGGAGAGCCTCCGTAGATGTCACACTGTGTACCGTGATCCTCTGGATAGATGATCAGTCCACCGGCTCTAGACCTGCAAAGTCAGTGAAACACCAAACACCACAGCATCAAACTGTATTTCACCTCAATAGCCATCATTGTAGCCTGAGTTTCTCTGGATCAGCCAGTTGCTTATGGGGGTGGGGGGAATTGGCTCTTCTTGTTTCCCAGCCCACGCTCTGGAAGGGGCTGGGGTCTGGCTGTCCCCCTGGCAGTGGTGGCCTGTGCATAGCACTAGTTTGTAAGGAGGGCTTGCTTCTTGTTGACTTCTTCTTCTCTTCTCCTGTAGTCCACAAATGGTGCTCACTCACGCAAAAAGGCTAAGTCTGGCTGTCTGCCCCGAGAGTGGTGGCCTGTGCATGGTGCATCCAACACTAATTCTTAAAGAGATTAAGTACTAATGAAACATAAAAACTGAAAAAAAGTTCAATAAAAATAAATAATTTTTATTTTCTAAATGTAAAAATTATAATGGCCTCAACTAACTTTATAACTATCAAAAATCACACATATTATTCAGGAATTGCCATTTGTTAGATGAGTAGAGGACTGGAGTGCCTTGGTAGAGAGCTAATTTATTATTTTATACCACCTGGCCTTAGTCCAATTAGTGCATTAATTTTCTCAAACTTTGCAAAATGACAAAAATGTTACCATTTCCTTAAGTCATACAGTCTGGCTTAGATCCTTTAATCACAATGTAGTCATGGCATTTTTTCATCCACCTTTCTTTCATGAAATATATGATAGCTTATAGTACACTTTTGGTCTACTGGCAAATGAGTCTTCATCATTTACTTGTTTATATTATAACTAAATTGACCCAAACAACTAAATTCATTTAAGTAAAATTTGCTATTGCTAATATATTTTAGATTAGCCTATTGTATAATTTTGTTGATTCTCTGTGTGTAACCAAGAACAGTGGCCTGCTCAGCAACATAGATGAATTCAAGAAAACTTCATGCTCATTTTGGGTCAAGAAATTCCCTCAACACAGGTACCTCTTTTCAGTTCTGAATCATGGAGACAGATATGACAGAAAACCATACAATCAGATTTTCCTTTACTGAGAACATATTTATTGAGTATCTCTGTGATGTGCTATAAGCACTATGCTAGGCAAATTCCATGTGAAGATAAGGATTTTGTCTTCAACATATTGATGAAGATGTACATATTTTAATAATAATGATAATACAGTGAAATAATTTCTATCAGAGGTATGTGTAATGAATTGATCGTGGAAACCTTGAGAGTTGGTACAATTAACTGGTTTGCAAAGTCAGTTACGTTTTCATGAAGAAAGAAAGTATTACATTTTTCTTTCATTCTTCTTTTTAAGGATCTATTTTTTTATTTTAAAGAGAGTAAAACAAAACACAACAGAATAAAGCAAAACTTGAAAGTACAGAAATATAATAAGTAGACTTGGAAGAAAAGGAGCCTCAGGTGGGCCAATCATTCCAGACAAGATGTACACAAAGTAGCCAGCTTCAGATGATGGCCACCTAATTGCAAGACATCTAAGTATAGCCATCAGTGTCCAGCAGGCAGAATATAGTTGAGGGAGTCCAACTGAGACCAGTAGAACTATCAGATATAGTGTATCTCAAATTATCTCCTCTGTATTCATGAGCAAAATAAATTATTTTAGGAAGTACATTTAGTGTGGTTTATTGTTCAAAAACAGGTAAATGATACCATCATATTTACATTTTAGAAAGATTAATAGAAGAGTTAAAGAGAATGCATTACAGGAGATTAGGGTGAGATGGAGAATTTAGGAAATAATTATAAGATCCTAGGAAAGATCAATTCATGTTACTCAAGTAACTTTGTGCCAGAAGTCTGGAACTCAGAGTCTCTTTCTGAAGTCTTCTACAAATATTAGGATCCTGCCTGACTGGCTCCAGAATACAACATCTCTACCAACAAAAGCCACTGACTTTTTCCTATTGTGAATGTGAATTATGTGCAAAATCATTCTACTGATAATTCACTCACCAGAACTAGCACCCTCTTAGTCAAGCTTCCAATCAGGACATGGCAAACTTATTCTGTGATTTCTGGGAATCCCTCTGCCCTGACTTGTTCTTTCTAAACCCCAATTCACCTAAAATTTCCTATGAATTATACACTCAGAAAGCTTATAGATAATCAAACACATTAAGTTTAATTTTACATGTCATTCTATTTCTATTGCTCACATTTTTAACTTCTGATTCATCTTCTTCCATATTGAGGTTCTCTTGCTTCTTCTGAGAATTGAGCTCCCTTTCTGCCTCAACATTCATACCCTGTACTATCCTTGATCCATAGTAAAGATAAATCTTTTGTTTCTTCGATGTTTTTCCTATTGTGCCCAACTTGGTGCTGATTCTATTGTCAGAATATTGCTGCTTCTGCTGGTCTCTTGTGTAGGCCATTTTATCTTCACTCCCTCATTAGTTTTAGACTTGGGGGGGTAAGTTCAGTGCTCTTCTTATCTCTCTACTCTATCTCCTCTTCAAAGATAATCAGTGACCTACTAAGTGATTGAATTCAGTAAGCATGTTCAGTGACACTAGATGTTCTTGACCACTATCTTTTAACTTGGATTCTTTAACATGCCTTTGGTTTTTCTTGCCTTTCCTCTTAAGACTATTTTGCCCACTCATTTATCTCTGTTTATTTCTCAAATTGTGCAATTATTTAGGCATACATGAAAAGTATTTTTAAACAAAATACCAAGGCTTCCTTGAGTGATCTAATCTCATGGCTTCAGTTACCAATTTTATGTCAGTACCTTTATTAAAGCAAAGTTTGCTCCTAGTATCAGGCACACATTACAACTTCATGGGGGAGATTTCAGTAAGCAAAGTCAGCCTGTCATTTACATCTACTTTTCATTCTGTTTATTTTTTCTCCCATTTATCTCATTGAACGGTGCCAGCATTCATCATAGCTCCTCAAGTCAAAACCTGGCTTTGACACTTCTGCCTCCATCCAATCTCAAGTCATACTATATATCTATACAATCTATCCATTTATCTCTCTTTGCATTGTCAGCCTTTTGGCTGAGGTAAACAATATCTCATTTCCCGATTAACTGAAGATTGCATCCTTTTGCTTTTTTTCTTTTCATGGGGGAGATTGAAAGAGAAATGTATCTGATAGATTTAAAGAATCCATCCTAATTAATGCCAAGGCTTCAGTAAAGGAAAGTTGAAGGTCCAAGACTAAATATCAGGCCCTGAAAATGAGTGATGATCCAGGCATTGCCCAGGTACAATTACCCACCTGTGGATGGTGGATACTGCTACCCACTTGAAGTAGATACTTCTTGGAGCAGGATGTGAGTGAATCAGAAGGTATCTCTCACTAGAGAGTTGCAGCATTCAGAACTCAAATAGTTCTGCCATGGGACACCCCTGAATGAATCATAGAGAAGGCTCATCCTCCTTAGCATGTTAGGAAATCATAGGTTGGATGAATAAGCAAGAAGACTAACAGGAAGTACAGCATTGAGGGAAGCCAGGGAAGGTTTCTCCATTGGGCTCACATTTTTTGGCAGAGGGTACGGGGAGTTGAACACTAGACATCATGCTTGCCAGGCAGGTGTTATGCCACTGAGCTATATCCCTGGCCTGGGCTCACATTTTTTGTAGATAGATCTTCAGTAAGAAGAGACACTTCCATTGTTTTATTGATGGGATCAGTCAGCAAGCCATCAGTTGCCAGGAGGCAAAGGACCCTAGTGAGCCCATCACAGTACTTCACTGTCCACAGGAACGCAGGAGTGCAGCAGGTGATGCTACCTGGGTCACTTCATGAGCTGTCATAACAGTAAAAGTTTTAAACGAAGGCTTCTCAGTCTGTGGCAAGATTTTACTGATGGATTATTGATCCCCTCAGTCCTCAGGATCACTGGGCAGAGAATAGGACAGCTGGAGCCCCCAGGACTGTTGTGCTGGATCATTTATTCTAACATGATAAACAGTATAATCTTCCACAGTGCTCTAATGAGATAAATATTGGGAAGTGCTGTGATTTTTAGAAAACTCTAACCATCTGCTAGCTGAAGTGACAGTTTCATTCCCCTTATGTTACCTACAGCGTGATGCCTGAGGCAAACCAAAAGCTCACACCTCAGAGGCTGTCTCTTCCTCTTTGCTTGCTGGGTTAATGTACACAACATCACCAGTTATATCTGTTTCTATTCTTGCTTTTGCCAGTATCTTACTCATTCATATACAAAAACTTACTTCCCTCTCTTTAAGTATAGTCACCAGAGGCTGATGTGTTTTGTACCTGCATGTAGCTTATTTTTTAGTGGGGAAGAAAATCCAACAATTAGATGAGCCATTATGATTTTGACTTTAACTGAATAGAAATTTTAAAATGGAAAGATTTATCATAAAATGGAATTGAATTTGGAAATTTGATAAATATGAATTATTTAAAAATTACAATCAAATTAACCTTAAGCAAAAATCTTTAAAATAATTAAAGGTATATTATATCTTTAGTTCTACATTTGGCTTGATGCACAAGAATCTTCAAGTTTTGATTCCACTGTAAATATACTGAAGCCATAATACTCTATGTATTATGGTGGTTGAAACATAAAAGAAAGCAAGAAATCTCCTGAACAGAACTGGGCAGGGTGTTGAACTGGGAAGTTAATATGTTTTGACATGTTTTCGTATCATATTTGAAATACATTACTAGTTTGTTTTAATAAATTTTGACTTCAGTTGAATCTTAATGAATTGACAAACTATATAAATTTCTTTGGATAAAAGGGACTGTACCCCAATTCACTCAACAAATGTTTATTGAACACAACACTCTATCAAAACTAGAGAATATTCTAGGACATGCAAAAATGAGGCAAGAATCTTATTTTTAATAAGCTGTTTTGTGAATGAGCGCAAATAACCCAAAGTAGTGGATAATAAGACAATGTTTTCCAATCACTAGTCCCTCTTTTAAAGTACTAATGAACATTCTCAAGTATTTCTCAAAAGTTTCACTTTAAAGATTTTGTTCTGAAAGTTGTAAACTCCTTTATATTGTCTGTGCTAGCCATAGCCACTCTTATTATCTAATCATAAATCCCTCTTCCAGTAAAAAGGACAAAGCAAGAGCCCATACTGGAATGTTTCTAAGATCTTAAGAAATATAACTTAAATAGGTATTCTGTTTCTTGTAATTAACTTAACACTAGGTCTGTATGGACTGCCAATTCTTTTCTAAATAATTAACTCAGGAAGCAATGAAAAAAGCTTCTAATACATCCACTAACAAACAATTTACTCTGAATTCCCCTAGCACTTATCTCTGCCATTTCTCTGTCATTAATTATATGCTTCCTGTTACAACTTTTTAAACTGCCTTGAAAAGGCAGTTGCTACACTTTAAACACATTTGTGTATTAAGCATCTAGCAAAATAAGGTCTCATGATTACTATAGTTTTTTTTTTTTTCTTTCGGAATGCTTTCGCAGACATCTTTCATAGCCTTTCCATCCCACAGTGCTCCAAGCAAGATGGAAGAGGCAAACTAGCTTGGTCTGCTTTCAGTAGTCAGTTTTAACTTTTGACCCGCTTTTCCCTCTCTTACTTCGTGTTACACATGCTTCTATTTATTTTAATTCCATAAATTTTTAAAAGCACCTTCTTCAAGTACACTTGGTATATGATAAACCACACATATTTAATGCACACAATTTGATATGTTTTTGCATAGTATACACTAATGACAGTATCATCATTCTCAAAATAAGGAATAAACCCATTTTCTTCAACATTTTTTCCTCTTTTAAATTCTTCCCATTCCTCCCTCCCCCATTATTAATTCTAATCTATTCTCTGTACCAGATCCCAAATTTGGATTGAAAAGCAGTGTCGAGAGTAGAGCCATCTGTACCTCGGGTATCTAGGACAAGGCCACTGCCTCTCATGAGTTTGTCAGGGCCCCATGAGAAGTGTGCATAGCTCAGGTAGCTGGTGCATGTGGTGACTTGACCTTCACTTGAGATAACACAGACAGTTTTCTCTTGTCCCTGTGTCGCTATCATTTGTCCCTGCGAAGCTCCACCAAGACTTACTGTTCTGCTAATAGATTAGATTTTCTTCCTGTCCCAGATTCTACCCTCCTCTTAAATTTCCACGAACCTATTCATATTCTAGTTGTATAAATAAATGTGCTGCATGTGCTGGTCGGTTTGCTTTCTCTCATCAGGAGAAAGGGCTCTGCCTGACCTCAGCTTTTGTATATTGACTTGTGTCTTTCTTCATTCCTCACCTTCTTCCCCACTCTGTAGTTTTGTGAGCTGCACTGGATGCAGCAAAGCAGTATTGAAGAAGCCATGAAATGTTGGTACCTTGTAAGGTTATTTAGCTAGATGGAGGTTGATTCTAGATTCTGTTTCCCATTTCCAGTTCAAAATTCCAATTCCAGTTCAGATTGGTTGTAATATACTGTTCACATTGCTACATGTGGATGCGGCCATGAGAAGGGTTGCTTATATAATGATTCAGGTATGTACCTTACCCCAAAAGGAGAGGATAATATTGACTTAAGAGCTACAATCTCCAGCATAGTGAGGAGGATTTATGATCTCAAGCCAGAGGAACATAGGTTAAAGTGGAGGAAAGAGATTATAAAGGAGTGATGGAAACAAATGAAAGATAGGTAGTTTGTAAAACTATCTTTGAATGTTGGAAAGAGCATCAAAAGCCATCTAGTAGATTCTTTTAATTGAGCATTACTTATGGTAAATCTGGCAGAAAGGTCCAAGTCTTCTGATTCCAAGTTGGTAGGAATTTTTTTTTTTTGTCGAGTAAATATTGCTATATAGATAAAGGCCAAACATATCAGGAACTTCCAAAATTAGCTGCTTTGTTTGGCTGTGAGAGTCAGAACCTCAAAATTCCTGGGACACAGGTGGCAGGTCCTCTTTTTCTTTAGTAAATAGGTCAGAAATAATCTCCAGTAGTTATTGAATAGTCCTAAAATCACCAAATCAAAGAAAAAATAGTTATAAACTTTGATAATATTGTTTCACATTGTACTGACAATATTGTTAGACATATAAATTGAAGTTCTATGTCCAATTTGACTCATGCAGAGACAAATTCACCATGTGTATGGTGTAGAAAATGGAGAAACTACAATATTGCCTATGTTAATTTGTTTTCTATGGTCATTCATTTTCAGTCCTACACATTTCTGTCATTTCTAATTTGACACTTGCAGGTCTGTAAGCTGAAACTATAGATAAAGTAAATCCTATCTTCTTTCGTCTTTCTTATTTTAGCTTAGATTTGTCCTCTCCTGACAATGGATCACACTGATTCATATAAAATATTTATTGGCAACCAAAATGAACCTTTTTAATGCTTGTATCTTTTGGTTTAAAAATGTTTGTGAGTCTGTATAAGCATGCTTTCTCCACACACACATTTATTATACATTCAAATGTATATATGTATGCATGGATCATTTCTCTGTCTCTCTCTACTTTAATATTGTCTACCTTATCCAAGGCTAATTATGTTTCTTTCTTATTTTATTTTTTAATTAGATTGCATTAGTACATTTTAGATATATATATATAATGAACACATTCATCAAAGACAATTTGTACCTGTATATGATATAACTTGCTTTTTCCCCTCATTATTTTAGTCTAAACAACTTTAGAAAAAGGCTCCTGTGAATGTTCTGATACTATGACTGCCTTCATCCATTTTCATCCTTTTACATAGGAAATCTAAAATTCTATATTCAGATCATGTGCACATTTCCACATGCACTCATACACTAACATAATCACCACCAAGAGAAACAAAGTACAAATAATAACAAAGTACACTGTTTTCCACCTTAGGGAAGATGGCATGACAAACAGCCCATTTCCTTTCACTTGCCTCTAGTGATACAAATAGGAATATTTTTAAAAAATATATTGAAAACATTTCTATGTTTCTCAAATTTTCTAATATTTGAATTCCAACTCACTGACTTTTCTGAGTTATTTTTTGATGATTTAGGGTTAGGGTCTCTCAGAGGTCTTACCCATTTCCATGTGTGCAGATACCATCTTTTAGAAGATGACTCTACTCCCTAATCTATCTAGAGTTCCATATTGATAGAGTCAGCTGATTCTTTGACATTTCTACTTATAATATGTCAAAGAAGCATCCCAAAATTTACCATGTCTGCAATTCTCATTTTTTGGTTCCTGAAATCTACTCATCATTTGTCTTCTTCATTTCAGTAAAGAACTGTATTCTTTACTCTCATAAGTAACATAGCTTTAAATATCAAGTTATTTTGTATTTCTACATTTCTGTCTTAAGCATTTATCAAATCCGTTGTATCAGTATTGTGTGCTAACCAGTTGCACCACTGGGGCTCCAATGTCAAATTCTTTTTGGGCACAGCTTTGAGTTTCTGCTTTGACCCTTCTAATTCTATGATCCTTTCTGCTTGTAGAAGCATAGTGATTATATCACATTTACTTTTAATTCTACTTGCCACTGATCACAATTAGAATAAATCCGCCTCTTTACCTGATTTATGAAACTAATTTGAATCTTACCTCTTGCTACTTCTCCAAATAACTCCTCTAGCACATTACATGTCAACCTCTTTAGAATTTTTTCTTTTCATGAACTTTTGCCTTAGAGCTATCAAGTTGGAACATTCTTTTTCCTAATACTTATGCCTTTTTTGATATTCAAACTAAGGATAAATGCCACCTTTCAAAGTGATCTTCTTGACAAGTCTATCTGACGTTGCAATGTTGCACACTATTTAATACTATCATCTTATTTTAATAATTGGATAGTACAGGTGACCTGTTAATATTTTCCTTGTTTATTGTTTGTTTTCTGACTATTCTTCAAAATGTAAATTCTGCAAATGGCACTGACTCATGGGAGAGGTCTGGCTTCTGGCTATCCCCTATTCAGCCCATGCAGTGGTGCCATTTGTAGACTGTGACGGATGGAGAAGAACAAGAAGTCAACAAGAAGCTAAAACCTTTTATGAGTCTGTGCCATGTGTGGGCTGACTGGAGGAAATCCAGATGTGAGCTCCTTCTGATGCACGGGGCAGAGAGACAAGAAGAGACAACGTTCCAACCCGCCAACTCCCTGTAAGCCACTGGCTGATCTGGAGAAACATAATCTGATGGTAGCTATTGAGGTAAAATACAACTTAATGCTTGCAGTGTTTAGTGTTTCACTGACTTTGCAGTCCTAAAACTGGTAGTCTGATCATCTTTTCAGAGGATAACAATATGAAATGTAGCATATATGGGGAATCTCCCTCTGAAGGTGGTGGTAATTGTTAACTACCTGTTATCTTGTTTCAAAGTCCTGTATCATTCTCATTGCTTTGCTTGGTTGGGTTTTATTCTGTTTTATCTTGTTTGATTTTTTTGTATCTGATGGCATGGGCAGCTATTTCGAAGATAACAACGTGTATTATGGTATCCACTTTGAATTTACTATTATCTTGTTTTAAAGTCCTGTATTGCATTCATTGTTTTGTTTTTATTGGTTCTATTCTGTGACTGTTTTGTTTGATTTTACTATGTCTGAAAGTATGGGCAGCTATTTTGAAGACAAGAAGAGACATTATGTTAATTATTGTTGATCTCTTAGTATCTTGTTTTGAAATCCTGTGTCATTTACACTGTCTCATTTTGATTGACTTTATTCTGTTTCATTTTCTTGGTTTTATTCTCCCTAAAATAAAAATAAAAAAATAAAAATAAATGTAAATTCCATGGAAGCAATTTTTTTTTTTTTGTATTTTGAGACAGGGTTTTGTTAAATAGCTCAGACTAGACTTGAACTAACTGTGTAGCTCAGAATGGCCTCAAACTCACATGAATCCTCCTGTCTCAGCTTCCCAGGTACTGGGATTACAGGCCTGTGTAACCACACCTGGCTCCACGAAGGCAGATTTTTATCATCTGCTCTAGGTATTTAGTTAATGTTCTATCTATCTATCTATCTATCTATCTATCTATCTATCATCTATCTATCTGTCTATCATCTACAATACATGAATGCTGTGTAATTCCACACTAATCATAGCCTTTAAAGAGCAGTTAAAAATTTAGATTTATTAAAAAGGATTACTTTGTTTTAATCTCCATTCAAGAAGAATTTAACTTTATGATACACAAAACAACTCTGAAGTTTAGAATGCTTAAATTTCAATTGAAATGACTCTTTTTTCATTTTTTCTATTGATTTGTTAAGCTCCAAAAATTAATATATATAAGATAGGATGAATTCAAAAGTACCAATGGGCACATATATTTTTAGTCTTTTAATATTATATCTTTGCTTACAGTCACTGGACAAAGTCCATATACTGCATTAAATTCTTGTGAAATATGGGTTTTCCACTGAGGGAAGATAATTAATTTGAGCAGTTTAAGTAGAAAGTTAGCATATTGTTGCACCGTATTCTGGAAGAAAACCTTAGTGAACCTGAATGGATAATTAAATGGCTGTGCCAAAGCCTAGCAACTCAAAAACTGAAAATAACACCACCAACACATTTCTACTGTTTTTGGTATCTTAAGAGGCTCTGCCAATGCCAAAAGATCTATCACATCAGTGTGGATACAGGAGTAACATCATCAAAGAAAGAGCAGTGGTAAAATTTACAGGAATGTGGGTGGTTTACAAAAGAAATGATATATGTAGATTAAAAATAAAACACTGCTATAGTTAATGGCTGGATATTTAGAAAATGCATTTATCACATAAATGTACATTTCTTGTCATCTCTAACACTGATGCTTCCATTAGAGTCTATTCATTTCCCAAGTTTAAAGTGTCTGTCAATTTAAAGTGGTAACATTAATCACTTTACATTTACTGTTTAATACAAAGTTACATATTCTCATAGCTACATACTCATTTTATCACCAATTAGTGTATGCACAAGTTTACATAGTTCCATTTGGATGTTTGTTTTGGTTTCTTTGTTATATTATTGAGATAGGCAATTGGCTTTCAAGGCTGAAGACTCAGGGCTTGATATCTAAGACAGTAGACTGAGGAAGGCTGTAAATAGCCCAAATGTTTTGCATATAAGATTGCATATATCACAGGAAGCATGACTTATGCAAGAGAGCAAATTAAAGATCTCTTTTAGGAATTTTTGGAGGTTTTCTTTTCCCTCTGGTAGCCACCCTCACTGGATGCTGTTGTATAAGGCCTAATATAGTGCTTTGCATTTGGTGAAATCAAATGCAAAGTTTCATTTGGCCCATATACAAGTTTCTGTTTCCATTGCTGTAGTAGATAAGGACCTGTAGCCAAGCAACTCTCCTCACTAAGGAGACCAAGTGCCATTTCTGCTTATTTTTGTGTAGAGGGTTTTAGTTCCATGTTCATCCTAATCAATGGAACCTGTAAATGTATTAACCTACTTGGCAAAAGAGACATTACAGGTACGGCTAAGTTAAGGACATTGAGATAAGGAAACTTTCTTGAATTGTCACTAATCCTTAAAACTGTAGTACAGAGTATAAAAGGGAGTTGGACCAATGCTATTTGAGAAGGATTCTACCTCATGGTAGTGTCTTTGATGATGGACAAAGGAAAATATTGACAATGATTGTGGTCAGTCACTTGCTGGAAAAAACAAGAAAATAGGTTATCCCCCATAATTTCTGTAAAGGACAACAGAATTGCTGACACCTTAATTTTAGCCTTGTGAGACTGTAAGATTTCTGATCAAGAACTACAAAATAAGAAATTGGTGTAATTTTAAACCATTAGTTTTGAGGTATAAGTTATGGCATCTACACTAAGTAATACATACTGAAATAAGACACAGAGCAATTCTTGAAAAAGGGCAGAAGTCTTACTAGTTTCAAGACATTTATGGAATTTTTTGTCAAACCTTTAGCTGACAATATTGGTCCCTGATAGCAAAGAAGAATAGCTTTAAACAACTAATCAATACCACTCACTACAACAAATTAACAACAGTGACAACAACAATACATAACAAAGAGTAACAAATTCTGGGAAAGAGGATCTCTTTTAAAGATTTGCCAAATTGTATTTTTAAAATCTCCAGATTTGAAGATAAATGCATTAAATGTGCAAAGAACTCAGAAAGAGTGGCTCATCGATTGAAAAAAAGTATCTGTTAATAAAAGCTATGTCTAACTGCTCAAAGGGGAATTATATTGTTTGATTAATCTTGCATGCTTTTCTCTGGTAGCCTGAGCAATTACATTGAGGGTAACACTATGCAATATAACAACCATTGTTAGATTCCTATCATCTTGCTTTGAAATCATATATCACTTTGTTTTTGTTGTTGTTCTCATCATCATTTTGCTTTTGTTGTTGTTTTTATTATTTGTTTGTTGCTTGATTTTTCTGTTTGTTTCTCTTTAAAAAAAGAATTCATAAAGACAAAGAGTGAGCAGTACACATACACACACACACACACACCCCAACATCCCTATCAATCTCTGTGATCTCATATTGAATATGCTAAAGTATTTTATGTTCAAAATGTGACTGTATCACAATCTGTTCTTTATGTCAGCTGGACAGACAAGTCAATGACAAAATAGTTGCAAGATTATTAGCCCTTTTAATAAATTTTCTAGCAATATGATATTTTGTTACTAGTCAATAAATTGATTTTTGTTGTTAAAAATAGAAGCTATATCTAAGAATATTCAAATTGCATGTATTACATGAATGTTATGTCAGTTATAATAAATATATTCAAGGAAATAGAGGAAATTATGTCTGAAAAATTAAAAGAAAATAGAAGGAAAAGGTCATTAAATAAAGAATATGAGAAAAGAAATGGGAAGAGTAAAAATGTTTGGAGTTGAAAGATTCAAAAATGAAATTTAAAAATCCACTGGAGGTACTCAACAGCAGTTTTCTGTAGGCAGAAAAAAAGAATCAGTGAATATATTGTTAAATCAATAACTGGGTATTCCAACATAAAATGGTGTGATAAAAGAGAAAAAAGCAATAGAAAGAATAAGAAATACTTTCCCACTTCTTCTCAAATCTAATAAAAAGCATTTTTCAATTGATAAAGCTGAAAAACGTCAGTACTCCTAGATAAACAGATTTAATGATATCATATAATACATTATATTTATTACAGTCAATCAAAGCCCTAGAGCTTACCCTAGTGTCCTGTTCCAGTCTATGTCAGGAAGCCAAGGGTCTCAATGGAAGGATGGAGTCTCTGCTGGAAGTCAGAAGATGGATGTTCAAAGGCAAAGAAGGTGAAGACTGGAGTCTCTCTAAAGAAACAGAAGTAAGCCTCTTTCTTCTTTCCCTTTTTTATTCCATTCAGGCTACGAGTCTATTGGTTAGTGCCACTCACACCCAGGGTGATTTTTCACCTTCAGTAGATTTATTCACACCCAGAACTATGCTAAGCCAACCAGTTGAACATTTCTTACTCAAGGTGACACAACAGTTACCTATCACATACACAAAAGTGACTTCCATATAGATGCACATAGTAAAACTTGAAAATTAATGCAAAGAATTTTGTGAGCAACAAGGGAAAATTAAATGGAAATGATTGAAATAGAAAATAGCAAAACAAAAACAGTGAATGGGAAGAAATGTTCTTTCAAAAGGTCAAAAAAATAACAAATCTTTGGCTACACAGAATGAAAGAAAAAATACCCAAATTTTTAAAATCATTAACATGGAAAAGTGGGAATTGCTAACATTTTTACAGAAACAGAAAGTAAGTACTAGGAACAATTACAAATCAATAAATTAGATAATATGAATGAAATAGATAATTTTGTAGGAAAACAAAACCCACTAAAACTAACAAGTAGAAATAGAAAATCTGCATGGTTACAGCAAGTAAATAGAAACATTAAGTAAAATCTTTCTACAGACAAAAGCAAAGTTCCAAATAAATAAACTGTTGAGTTCTCATGAATGTATAGAGAAAAATTAATGCTACTCTTTCACAAACTTTTCCAAAAGTAAAAAAAGAGGCAGTAACACTTTCAGTTCCTTTCATGAAGCTAGTATTGCCATAATACCAATAGCAGAAACAGGGTAGATGTTCACTCAGAGCCTCACGCAGACAAAGGTGAGAATTTTTGGACATGGCTGTATCTAGGGTGTGTGATTAGTACATTAGTCCACTGATTGGTTTGTTATAGTTGTGGGCAGGATTAAGGGAGCATTACTCTGGGTGTGAGTGGTATCTGCCCTAAGGATAGATAGGCTGGATAAAATAAAAGAGAAAAAGGATCATGGGTCACTTGTTGCTTGCTGCCTTCTGCTTGTCATGAATTGTTTCTCTTCTTTGATGCCCCTCTAATACACAGCTCTGCCTTGGAGTCAACCAACTATGAACTGAAACCTCTACAAACTGTGAGCAAAATAAATCTTTCCTCCTTTAGCTTTGGGTGTCAGATAGTTTGGCTCAGCAACAAGAAAAGTAAGAAAAAGAGGATACTGGAACCCTGTGGTTTACTCTTTTACATTTTATTTCATGGTCCTGTGGTTGGTGGTTTTGCTTCACCAAGTACTGCTGTCATGATGTTACTATGGGCTCAAAGCAATAGGGTTAATCAGTCACAAATTGAAACTTCCAAAACTGAGCCAAAAATCAAACTTTTACTCTTATAGGTTGACATCTCAGGTATATCGACCTAATTGTAAGAAAAAAAATTATCAAAGTATTAGAAGAAAATATAGGGATAAATCTTTGTGACCTTGGCTTGGGGAATGGCCTTGTACATATCACATACACACAAAGAATAAATTTGACTTTGTAAAATTAGAAACTTTTATCTCCATAAGGACATTTTCAAAAAAGCAGAAGCTATAAAACAAGCAAGATGTGCCTGGAATCATGATTGTATCAGAAAGCAAGGATTCTACTACAAATTTTCAGAATGTGTCGTTAAAATTTAGCAACCAATTTGAACATACTAAATTCGACCAAGGATGAGCCATTTAAATATCAGTGAGGAAAATAATTTAAATATATTAAAATATGTAGCATTTAAATCCAAGAATTGATGCTATAACTTTAAACAAACTGAATTAATTCTTTATGGCTATGTAACCAGTTAACATAATCTGTGGCTTAAAATAGCATAATTTAGTAGCTCACATAAAAGAGGAGTTTGAGCAAAGCTTAGCTTGCTCATGGGCTCAGGGTCTCATTAAGCTGTGGCCGAAAGGTCAGTCGAGGCTTGACTCTTCTGTGTTATCAAGGGCTGACTCTTACCTGAGGCTTGACATTCTCTTTTAAGTGTAAGTGACTGTGGGCAGAGTTTGAAACTTTTGACTACATATTGAGTCTGGATAGCCTAGCTAGCTGCTGCTTGAGGACTGCTTTTAGCTACTGGAGACCATCCTTGGGCTCTCAATAAATGGTGCTTGGATGTATCCCTCACAACATGGCAGCTTACTTTCCTTAAAGAGAGAATAGAGTTACTAAAAATGCACAAGTGGAGAACTCCAAAATACTATCCCTCCATTAAAACAATGATTAAATTGGCCAAAACCTGTTTTGAAACTGTTTTGCTGTTTATCTGCTTTTTTTCTTAAAAAAAAAGAGTGAAATTTTTTTAAATGTTCAACTCTAATAAAACAAAAACTGTAAGTATGCTTAATGAGGAAATAAATTGCTGCATTTTAGTTAGAGGGTGTCATGTAGTTTTTCAACTTGTCCATCTGCCATACCCTATTCTGTTTGGCAGCAGCAGTGAAGCGGGCATTATATATACCTGTGAGTCTTGCTGGTACCAGAGGGGTTGATAGGAACTATCTTTTTACAGAATTGTGTTTGTGAGTTTTGACTTGTCTAGTAGTTCTCTAAGGTAAGGGCTTGGGGACTTGCCATTGTGCCTGCCTTGGACCTTTGTTAGGGCTGGGAGTGGCTTATCTGCTGAAAATCAAGTAATTGGCTGCAAATACTGGAGGTGAGGGACAATAGATGGTGCAATCATGACACACATCCCCAGATACCTGGAACTGGAGGGTTCTGGGAAAAAGATACATGGGGCAATAGGGTTTTAAAAAGCTTGTGCATACAGGAGAACCTAAAAGGCCCACACTGGGCTTAGAGGAGAACTGAGATGATCCTCAGCTTTTTACATTTACAGGATGACAGATTCTGTATAAGGAGAAATTGGAGACTAAGAAAATGTCACTGGGTAAGCCTTAAAGTGGTACACCAACAAAGAGCCAATCTACCAATCTGCAAAGACTAGGGGAGACTTTTTTTTATAACTCCAGGAGTTTAAGGAAATTGCTATTAAATAAACATATGATCCATGACCTTGTGTGTCAAGGAATACAGATTGATAAAAATAGAAAAGTCCCAAAATAAATTGCAACACACATCAAGTAACAAAAACAAATCCTGGAGGAAATTGCCGAAGTTTCACATAGTATTTGAAATGCCCAGTAACAACACAAAATTGTAAGACATGCATAGAAAACTAAGAAAATAATAGAAACTTTTTAAGGAAGATCAGACAGTGGGTTCACTAGATAATAACTTTAAATCAACTGTTGTAAGCATACTTGGAATTAAAGAAAATCAGAGGTAATGAACTTAAGAAAACCAGGATAGTAATATCTCATTCTATAGATAATAACGTAACGATATATAAGTTACAAAAGGAGGAATCAAACAAACTCTGAAGCTGAAATTGTAATAACCTGAATGAAAAATTCAGTAGAAATTTTCAACAACAGTTTTAAAAATAAATAATTGAAGATGAGGCAATTGAAGTTGTCCAACCTAAGCAACCATAAGAAAAAATAATAAATAACAGCAAATAGAGCCTAAGAGACCCATGATATACATCAAGCAGACCAGCATATACTTGATGGGAATTTCTAAGTAGAGGATAAAATATGACAGAAAGAGTAATTAGGAAATAATGAATGGAAATTTCTCAAATATCGTGAAATGTATGGATCTACACATTCAAGAGTCTTAATAAAACTCCAAGTAGAACACTTAAAGAAAATGGTGAAAGCACAAGTGTGAGGTAATTCTTCACATATAAAAAATCTTGAACAAAATTTACAGATGATTTTTGCATCAGAAACAAGAGACTAGAGGTAGTAACATGAAATATTTAAACTGAAAGAAAAATCTATAGATCATCTAAAATTTAGTATAAACCAATGATCTTATATTCATTATTATCCCTCAAAAGCAGAAAAACAAATTGAGAAATTTCCCCCAATAAACAGCATTAGAGAATCATTCTTAACATATGAACAATGCTACAAGAAGTGTTAAAGAGGGTGCTTCCAGCTGAAACTGAAGAACACTACATAAGAATTCAAAGACATTAGAAAAATAAGAATAATCACAATGGTAATTGCATAAGTAATTATAAAATCCAGAATTATTTTGCTATTAGTTTGTTACTTTTATCCCTATATATGATATAAAACTAAGCAGGAAAATGTCTTCCAGGACTAGCCCAGTTATTCTTTTAAAACTTAAGTCTTACTTGATTAAGTCAGAATAGTCAGGGTAATCTCCAATGTTTTTAAGTTTGTAATATTCCATCACATTCGCAAGTTTTAATCACATGCAGAAGGAAGAGCTTATATAGCGTAGAGAGGATCCTTAAATTACATTTATTGCAATCATACTTTGAGGATGATAAGGAATGAATTTATTTAAAAAATTGTTAAATGAAAGTGAGGAATTAAACATTTGTCTTACCCTTTAAAAAATTTTTGGTACAATTGAATATTTGATGAAAGGAAGTTTCTTTTTATAATTATATCTGTTCAATACAAGAAGGGATGACAGAAGAAATGATATTATTTTATAACCAACGTAATGAATTAAAATATCTAGAAACAAATCATCAAGTTCCACTAGCATGCAAAAGAATAACCAAATGTCACACGCTGGCTGAAGAAAAATGTATCACATATGTAGCTGACCTTGCCAAATTGAACTTGAGTTTGATCCAGAAATTGGATTTGATCAAGTTCTAGATCTTATCATCAATTTGCAGGAAATACAGGCAGCAAAGGATCATGACATTCTGACATATTTTCAGCAAAGCCCATTCTGTAAAGTAGATTCCAGAGTATAGAAGATGAAAGAGGTTGTGTAAGATTAAGTAAGTAGGGCCAAAACTTCTTAAAAAAATGGTCAAAAACGGGAACTATAGTCTAATAGTGTACTTTGTGGCTGTTGGTCCTCTGTGATTCAATCACACTATCTGCGCACAAGAGAATTGGAATAAACCATTGTCTTCTACTTAGCTTAGCCATACACCAACAAGCCAATGACATTTTTGAGCAATTAGTCCTTTTTTTATGACGCTTTGAATGCTTTTGCATTGCTGCCGTTGCTGCAGTAGCATTTGTTTTGGCTGATAGTTTTCAAAGGACTTTTGCATTTTAGTAGATTCTCATAACAAACTAAAAGCCCACACTTTAACTGATGGTTTGAATATTTTTTTGTCAGTTACAAATCTAGCTTCTTTGTGTTGGCTCACATTTTTTCCAGTTGCCTTATAGTAAGCATACCTTGTCATTTATTCAGATATTCTCACATTTTTCTTTGAAACTATACTTATTTGAATTTTGATTCAAACAAATGTTTGTAAAATTCAGTGACAGACACTGAATTTAGAATACTGATTAGATAACTGAAGTTGTTAAATATTATTATAAATTCATTCAAGTGTGATATCAGTATAGTTATATATTGACACAGATTCTCTATTTGTAAAAATACTTGAAGAAATATTTAAAGGTGATGTGTAAATTTTTCATCATATATGTGATCTGGGACTTCAACATAAAAAAATGTATATATCTATATACCTATATATATATCCCCATATCTATCATACTATCTAGACATATATATATAGTGTGAGTATGGTTATAAAAAGATAAATACAAGTTGGTGATTTCTGAAGATGTGTAATGAGTATAGGGAGGTGTAATGGTGGACACATTGTGTCAGCTTGAGAAGTTTAGAAGCTTAACTAAGTGACTCAGCAGGGGACCAGGATCCTCACTTTGTGAACTTCCTGACCCTGTGCAAGAGGAGGGCACAGAGATGGTGTGATTGCTATACCCACCATGGGAGTAGCTTGCTTACAATATAAGGAAGGAAAAGAGGCTTGCTCTCCCCTTTTGTTCTTGCTGCTTTTTCTGTCTTTTGCCTCCTTAAAGTGTTGCCCCTGTCCATACCATCCTCCTTGGGAGTCAGCTGATTATAGACTGAAACCTCCACAAACTTTGAGCTAAATAAACATTTGCTTCCTTCATTTTGGGCAATGGGTATATTGTCTCAGCTATGAGAGAAAAAGAACCAAGACAAAATTTGGTACCAGAGGAGTGGGATTGTTGCTGTGACTATACCTGACCATGTGGTTCAAGAGCCTTTGGAAATGGCTTGTGGGAAGAGTTTGGAAAGGCTTGGAGATGTCACTTGAAAGAGTAAAGCTGAAATGCCTTAGGTTGCTCTGTGTGGGAGATTCTGATCAAAGCTCAGAGGACCAGGAAACTGGTAAACAATCTGCTGGGAAGAAGGACTACATTGGTTGTTGGAGTCCAGATGATGTGTGCTACGGCTTGGCAAAAAGTTTTTCTTGCACCATTGAATGTTGGAAGTGTTTAACTTTTCGTTTGTACAGGGCCTCACAGCTAAGAGTTTGCCTTACATATTGGAGGAGATTGGAGACTTGGACTTTTAAGTAATGCTGAAACTGTTAGGACTTTGGCAACTCTTGCAGATAGACTAAATGCCCTTTGTATAAAAGGATGTGCATGGGCCTTTGGGGGGCCAGGATAAGAATGTAATGGTTCTAATGTAATATAACATTGATAGATTTAATACTGGTTATTAACAATTGTTAAACTTATGTTATAATGTTCAAGTTGTGAAATGATAAGTATAAGCATGTCTTTATATCTGGAAACCTGTTTAAAGAAATGTATCTGATTGCCAAGTTGACATGGGGTAGATTGTAATGGTTGATACATTGTGTGAACTTGATAAGTTTAGAAGCTTAATTAAGTGACTTAGCAGGGGCCAGGATCTTCAACTTATAAACATCCTGACCCTGTGCAAGAGGAGGGGACAGAGATGGTGTGATTGCTACACCCTCCCCAATGGGAATATCCTGCTTACAATATAAGGAAGGGAAAGAGACTTGCTCTCCCTTTTGCTTTTGCTGTTTTTTCTGTCTTCTGCCACCTTGAAGTGTTGCCACTGAGCCATGCCACCCTGCCTTGGAACCAGCTGATTATAAACTGAAGCATCCACAAACTGTGAGCTAAATAAACCTTTCCTTCCTTAATTCTGAGTGTAGGGCATTTTATCTAAGCAAAGAGATAAAAGTAACCAAGACAGGAACTTATACTGTACTCATTAGCATATGTTATTCTACTGTGACTGCTTTGGCATACGTTCAAATATGCATAAAATAAAAATATCTTTAAATATTTCATCTGCATAGGTCATGTACTTGTGAACTACTTATATGCATATTCCACATGCATTATTATAAAACTTTTCTTTGTAAAATTATTTTAAAATTTCCATTCTTAGTAATGTTACTATTATGGGATTTATTGTAGATTTATGGAGCTGTAGAGTTCTTTAAGCACCTTCAAATCCATGGGAATTATATTCTGATCTAAATAAATTAGACACACATCGTAGTTTAATGCTTTTTATTCCTTCCATATGGAGCCAAATTTCGTCACATATGCTGTGTATACTAAGATACTTCAAATATACTCAATAAATAATTTTTTAATTTATTTGATTTTCTTTTCTGTCACTTGCTGTATATTCTGCAGCAATAATTTCTGTAGATGAGAGTTTATAATTTAAAAATTAAAAGAATTTAATTAAATTTTATCGTAGAAGCATTATTACCATATAAGCATTAAGAAAAATACTTTCTTATTAATAAGGTTAGATTTCATATTACCACCAAAATCTGACAAAGAAGAGTTTTCTTAATAGTAGACTATTACTTTGTAGAATTGCTTTTGGTCTACTGCCCTGTTTCTCTAACTCTAAATTGATATCCTCTGACTAGACTTATTAATTTGCAGGAATTATCCTTTCTGGCAGCATCTGTTTAAAATGCATTGTAGTGGAAGGGATTAAGCCTGGTCGAAATGACAGAAATGAATAATTTAATGAGGAAAATGTGATGCAACAGCACTAGAGAAAATTCCATGAATTTGAATAATAGATGATGAAAGTTCTTCAGTTCTTCAGAAGGTTAGTATGTCTGTAATAGAGTTTGACACTTAGAAGGAACCCTAACAGATCATCTGGCATTGTCTTACTCTCAACAGAGCTAACTAAAGCAGTTTAGGCAAAAGTAGAAACCCATTAAAAATTTTCTGCAGGAGGACATTTATCAGACTCTCCCTATGGGCCACTTATCCTTGGGAAAATCACATTCAGATAAGTTTCTGATAATACAGAAATAGTGTGATGTTCCTGGAATGTGGCTGATGAATGCCTGGCAGTTGTGTGTGTGTATATATATATATATATATATATATATATATATATATATTTTTTTTTTTTTTTTAAATATATATATGAACATGATGTAGGATACAAAATGCAACTCTGGTATTCTACCTCTCCATTCTTCTGTGTGTGTGTGCGTGTGTGTGTGTGTGTACACACTGAAATAACAATCTTAATAGAGCCTATATCACTACTACAGAGACATTTAAAAAAAATACTTTTGGAAAGCCAAGTGTCTTTTTATATGCTGAGTTTCACTGTAATGTGGCAATAGACTGGGAAAAACATTCTATGTATTAATTGACAGTTTGCCCTAGATTTGTTTTCTGTTTTATGAGATCATACCTATGATGGAGAGCATATAATACAGAAATTTACTTAGGCCCTATAGTCTTCAGTCTCCTCCTTTGTAAAGTGGTAATACTATCTCATTTAGAGGGTTTAGTGACTAAATGAAATAATTTTTATAAACATTATGCCAAGTGTTTGACATAAAAGATGCTCAAAAATATTAGTTTCTTTTATTTTTTTCTAGTGTTTATTGTCATCCACAATCGTGACTGGTAAGACTGACTCCATTTTCTCTTTCTCTCTGCCTTTGTGTATGATGGGAGCATCTCCTAGTCAGTAAAATAATCTGAGGTGCTTTGTGTTTCAAATATGGTGTAGTAGATCTGCATTTATAAAAAATATTTTGGAAACTCAGAGTGCCTTCAGGGCTTATTCTTGGGCATTAACACTGGTCCATCCTTAAAATGACAGTAAAATCAGTCATTCAACACTAGGTAGTGCATAGCCTGAGTCACCATAATTGATCGGCCATGGTAACAGGTGTTAACTGATCTCTTTGTAACAAAATCCGTTCTTCAAATTAGCTGAAGGGCACACAAAGTCAAATCATAAAAACTATATGATATTATTTGAAAACTCCAGTTCATAAGCGCTTTCTATATGATTTGAGATAGAAAGATATAGCTTGGATCCCAAATTGTTATTTATCTAAATTATTTACATTATTTATTTATGTATTTATTTTCTTAAATTGACACATATTTACACATATTTATGAGGTATAGTACAATAACTTGATACAAGTCTACAGTGTTTTGTATGTGCAGTGAATTTTAAAATTTAAAACATAATGAAATGCATTTTGTGGCATGCCACACTTACATTTCTGTTCATTTCATTAACATGTCTGAACCAAGTCATGTTGCCATAAAAACTATCATAGACTGTATGGCTTAAACAGCAGAATTTATGAACGTAAAGTTCTGGAGACCACAAATCTGAGATCAGAGTGGCAGGATGGCTAGTTTTCTGGTGAGGCCTCTCTTCTTGACTTGCAGGTGTCCACATTTTACTTTGTCCTCACATGGCAGTGAAGGGAGAGAGAGAAAGAAAGGGAGGGGGAAGGGGAAGTTTATAGGGGAGGGAAAAGGAGGGGGAAGGGAGGTTCTAGCTTCAGTCTTGAAAGTTGGAAAACTTTAAGATGGACTTTCATTTCAAATGTGAATGGATTTCTTCCCTTTTGAAACTGTAAAGGCTTCCATACGGTGTGTGTTGAAAGTGTTGTGAATTCTAGTTCTATCTACTGCTAGAGAGAACTAGGTTAGTTTGTATTGTGTTACTTAAGATATAAATATACTACACTGAGGTTAAAATTGATATGAAAAAATAAGTTGAGAAAAGTGTGGGTGTTTTTCTGTTAGACTAACTTTGACCTTGGTTTGTTGCCATTTTTGTGAGTAAGAAGAATTTTGCTTTTTCTTTGTCTATCCAGGTCATGCTTGGGTTATGGGAGGAATCATACTTGGTATAAACAAATGGTTCTTGTTCTTCTTCTGTTTTCTATTGAGGCATGATGGTGTCAGTTCTGACTTTAGTCTTTTACCTTTATATAAGAGGAAACTTTTATTTCAATCTTTTACTCCTAGGTTCTTGTTTAATCAACTTTGCAATTTGTCCTTTGCCAATCTTGTTAATTTAATTTTCTGTCATTTTTACACACATCCTCTCAATTATAGGTGTTTTGAATTCGTTGTAGTTCCCTACCAGACTCTCTTGTCCTTTTTGATTTTCATAAAACTTCATTCAAATAAAAAATTACATGAAGTTCAAAAATAGAGAGCAGCATGAACAACTGTTTTTATGGAAACAAGGCAGAGACCCAAACACATCACCCAGTTATTTTATTCCAACCCTGATTCATAGACTGTCATGTTCCTAGTGAATTCTTTCTGTATGTCTCCCTTTTCTTTATCTCACTAATCCCTTTTCCTGTACGCAGTTTCTACATTTTGGAAGATTTTCTAAGTTACTATGATCTTTGATATCTCATACAAGTTCAGTCTACCTGTATATTATAAGATGGGATGATACTCAAAGGGGAGTGATCTCTTTCTAACACAGAATCAGATACTGTTTGAGAATAGGTACAGTTTTCATTTTGTCTCTTTTTTGCATAGCATGATATGCAAAACATGCCAGGAACTCAATTCATATTTGTTGAATAAATTAATGGGTAACTGAGAATTTCTGGAATACCACATCTGCCTTAAAGCATATCTCTCTTGTACCTTATCTTTACTTACGCAAAATTCAATCAGATTTTGATTTTACACCATCATGGAAGAAGAATAATGAAATACACAATATTAAAATACTTTGCTTTGGAATTAGGGCTCACTTCTATAATTCATGGATAATATTGTCTGTGATTTTGTGGGCAGTCACCGTGTTTTACTCAAAATAATTGAGCCTTATAATTTAGAAGTTGAGTAGTATCCAATTTCATTGTTTATATTCTTTTCAAAATGCTTCCATGTACCACACAGCCTAGAAATGAGGGGCATGATCTCTTAGCTGAATGATAATCAGCATTCTAAAATGAACCATCCCTGAATGTTTTAATAGAACTTGATATTTTCCCTGGAGAAATACTTCTTGTAAGTTGCAGTTTTAATTAGTAGCTCACGTGTGTGTGTGTTTGTGCGTGTGCATGCACACATGTGTACACATGCATGCATGTTGGGACAGGAGGCAAAGTGGGAACTACTTACAGTATAAACTTATAGAAAATATACCCTCAGCAAAAAGTTAAAACCTGTCTATACATGTACACACATACAACTACATTGAGAATTTATATAATGTATTAGTAGCTTTTTAAAGAGGCACATTGTATAGCTATTCCATTATGATAATATAAGATATGCCTAATTTGACATTTAAATGCCCATATAACTCTAAGAAATGGAAAGAAAGACTATTTTCCACCTCGTTTTATATTCACATCACACCTTATTACTAGTTTTGTAATTTAGCAATGGCTTGTGCTTGCTATATCTAATAGTACTAAATGTGAGTGACAGATATTTTGAATAATCTCCATGCCTATGTAGAATGTGAAACCAGCACCCCTTTTCTTACTTATGAATATTGTAAAGGAATTTATCTTGTCCAGATACCTTTTATTCTGAATTTATTCCCTTACTGGATTCTGAATTCTATTCTATTCTATTCTATTCTATTCTATTCTATTCTATTCTATTCTATTCTATTGTATTCTATTCTTTCTATTTATTTATTTCCCCATTATCACTATCATTACTATTTTTCTTCCACTAATTTCTCAAACTGTGTACCAACTTCCTTTAGTCGTATGTTTCTCTTCCAAAAAAATCAACTAAAAATAACTTCCCTGATTAGTATTTTTAGACAGAGAGTCAGGATGATGGGTGAGAATTATGATATGGTCAACAACTTCCATTTGCATATGTGAAATATATTTTCTCATTCATTCTACTTGAGAGGCGGTTCCAACAGCAGCCTTTCTGTAATGATTTATCCCAATTGTTGAGATCTCTTCCTTTACAGCTCTTGAACCCAAAGTTCTTTATTTTGTGGTCCAATTTTATTCTTAATCTTTCTCCTACCCTAGAACTAACTGCAAATCTAAAAGCATCCACTAATAACCTTCTTACACAAAGTTGTTATCTACTTCTAAAATGACTGCTATCTTTGGCTGGAAAGTGTAAGTATATTTAATTAAAAGTGAAGATTATCTATGTATTTATTTATCTATCTACCTTGTGTACCTGCAGATTCTGGCCTTACCAACCACTTCTTTGCCATCCCAATGGGTTATGTACATGAACATTTAAATCTATTATAGGCACTAATATAACACTTACATATGCAAAGTGTGTATTTTTGTGTTTATCCACAGTAAAAATATTTTCCTACTGAATAAAGCCTTAGAAACTCAATTAGTTTCCAGGATTTTCAGTTCAGAGAATTCTAAGAAAAATTAGTTTTGTTTGAAGAAATATCTAGGAATTAAAATATACATTGTCAGGTTCAATTTTGCTTTTTCTATGAAATACCATTTTTAATCAAACGATTACTCAACATTCATCATTGCAGATTATTTTTATCATTAAAACAGATTATTTTCCCCATATCTATTAATTCATATCTTGAATCATCTTTTTGTTTTTATACAATAGTTCCAGAATTATAAGCAAATAGAAAAAGTATCCTTTACTCTATTTTCCACTACAAATTTTTTTCTTCCATTTATTACACCTTTAGATATTTGAATTGGACCATATTAAATTAATCAAAATCAGATAAATGTTTTGATGTATCTATAATTTAAAACATGAAATCAAAAAAGCTTTAAATAAACTTTAAATAATGTAATACTGCAACTTACTATTTTTACAGTATTTACAACATTTTCATGAAACAAAAGTGTATTACCATAATAGAATTATCCCCTCCCATATTTTTGGTTTAAATAACTATCAATTAAAATACGACAAGCTTTTACGTTATCATATTTATAGTCATACTGATGGAGATTCATTTTATTTACAGAATTATATTGATTTTGTAAGTTCCTAAAAGGCATTTGGAAGGAATGGTAATGGAATGGATGTATGCATTGCCTTGTAGATCAATCAGTGAGAATTTCATGGATTATAAAGTGAGGACGAATTTACTGAGGTCAGCATTTTCATTCCGTTCCTGCTGCTCTTTCTGGAACTGCAGCCAGCGACTTATTAGTACTAGTTACATACTTTCTGGAATAGCAAGCGAATAAAAGCACAATGCAGAAGAGTTTCTTGGCAGGGAGTTGCACTCTCTTAAGTTGATGTTCTCAACTTAATTCTGATGATTGCATTAGATGCAGTTCATCTCTGATGAAATGCTCTCAGCCAAGACCTAGGAATATATCAAATAGGAGCTGATACCTCATTTCTTGGAGCAAAGTACTCAATTGCAGATAAAGGCATGGATAAATTTAAGTGCAGCTGCAGTAGAAATGAAAAACTTAACAAACAGTTTCGGTAATTTTTTATTTTTATTTCCCTTAATGTCATTTTGTGGAAAATAATTATGTTACAACCTGACTGATGACTCTGCGTGTGTGTGTGTGTGTGTGTGTGTGTGTGTGTAAAAGCTTATGAGTAAACGTGTCATTTTGTGTCTATATGTTTATATTCAAATAAAACCTATTCCTGAGTCATTTAATAGTTATCTGTACACAATCCTAACTGATTTGATGTTTAGCAGTATAGGTAGGAAATTTCACATTCTCTGGAAATTACAAACGTGGGCAATGAAGAAACTCAGCAAGAGAAGAATGAGAAAGATGACACATCATGGAGACTCCATGAAAGACAAAACTGACTCTATGACAAAATTATAAAAAATTGTAGAAATGAGAAAACAAATGGCTATCTTCAATGAACGTGGCATAATTCCTTTTCAATTAGAGTGATGTTATGGAATTCTGTGATATAAAATTTCTTACTTAAATTTGGGACATGGAAATTCATAGCTCAAGTAACCTGGGAACACAGCCTAAACTAAAGGAAAGGCAGTGAGTGTAAGAGTTAATGACTCATTCCAAGCCAAGCTTACATGATTTCCTGCTGCATGCAAGCTTCACTGTGTGCAGGGAAAATGGAAATTTGGACACTATACTCTGGTAATCTGAGGTCTTGTAGTTTCATTCAGAATACTAAATAAAATATCAGTGGGAGCTGATTATGGCAAAATTCTGGTAGTTAAAATCACCTGGAATATTTCAATATGTACTTTCAGCAGTAAGTTTAAAGTTTGTGGTATATACTTTAGTATTTTATGTTAATTATATTTTAAAAATCATTTATAAAGTAATAATATATTTGGATGTTCAGAATTGATGAGGGAAAAAGGTAGGAATGAAACTGGGAAAATGTACCCATGCATAAAGATTCTACTTAGAAGAACTTGAGAAATAATCACATAGATTATGGTACTAAAAAAGGCCTTTTAATCTAATCGAATTATTTGTTCCAATCTCTCTCCTGATCTTTGTCTCATTGTTCTGTTCCACTGAAGTTCACAAAAACAAAATGCTAGTGTCTCTCTCTTTCTTTGTCTTGCCAGACCAGCTCAATAAATAACAGCTATATTTTTTTTGTAGCCTTCTCTTAGGGCACTCTTCTAGGACCTAAGATACTAATTAAATATTTTTAAATGGGAGAAAAATAAGATTGAAGGTTTTGAAGGCATGAGTAATCCACTATTCAACATTTGCACAATTTATTTAACCCCACTAAACCTCCATCAAGTTTTACAAAATGGTAGACTAAACTCAATAATCTATAAAATTTAAAGGACCTGTAATATTATATGGCAGGAAGTGTGGTAAACTTAGGACTATGGACTTTTATATATGCTTGTATCTATGATAGGACTACAACTTTTCTACATGCTTATAACTATGTATAACCTTCTTAATGTGCCACTGTTCACTATTTGACTCACCATTGCGTTTCAAATATTTCCTTCCCCTTAAACCTCAAAAATTTATTTAAAGAGCCTGTACAAACCTATTTCATCTGGGAATGGGAGGAGACTGTGAAACATGAAAGCTGAATATTAACTCAAAGCTTTTTCCACAATGGCTTACTGCTTGTTCCAGGATTCAAAATTCTCAGTGCAAGAAAACCTGGAGAAATAAACCAAAAAAATGGGAGTGAAGGTCTAAGAGGGATTCTCCTCAACAGCCTGAGTACTTTTCACTCAATCTTTAATATTGTGAAAAGTTAGTAACAGTGATGTGGTGGTGATGGTGATAAGGATTGTGTGCACTGTGAGCATTGTGTGCACGTCTGTGTGTGTGTGTTTTGTTGCGTATATAAATATAATTACTTTTAGAACTCCAATGGCTTGGTCCATAAGTTGTGTTGTGGCACTTTCTTTACACTTAAAATTGTGAATTTTGACATAAAGACATATCTTTTTTGCTTTTTCCTACTAGGCTCTAGAATGTCCTGGCACAGTGATTTTCATTCATGTTAGATGATGTCAACATTTAGTATGACATGAACTACTTAGGCACTGTGTGTAGGTAGTTTCTTTTTTTATAGGTGTTATTGAGGGAGTTCAGCCTGGAATTGAAGCATACAGATGGTCCTCCGTTTATGAAATTTTGACTTAATGATTTTTTTAATTTTATGATTTGTGAGAATATACCTAAATGACTATCTTGTTTTTTACTTTAAGTGGAGAATTCAGCAAATTGCATGCTGCTTTCAGCACTATATTATAAAATAGGCTTTATGTTATGTTAAATTTCCTAACTGTAGGCTAATGTAAGCGTTGTGAATATGTTTAAGGTAAGCTAAGTTAAATTTTGTTGTTCAGTACATTAAGTGTATTAAATGCATTTTCAACTTACAATATATTCAAGCTACAATGAGTTTATTAGGGTTTAACATCATTGTAATTTGGGAAGCATGTAACAGAGACAAAGACATAATAAGTGCTTCAGACGTAAAAAGACAAACTACTGAAAAGTAAGGTAGATAATCTTAGACACACAGGTTTGTGGGAATCAAAGGTTCCCTTAATCTTTTGTTAAGTATAGGCTTATGTGCAGTAAGAGTGCCTGATTATTGCTATGATTTAAGGATAATTTAGTAAAACTGTACAAAATAAAAGGAAATATAGATGTTAGAATAGAATGTAGGGCCGGGGATTTGGTGCAGTGACATAAGTGCCTGCCTGGCAAGTGTGAGGTCTTGAGTTTGATCCTCGGTACCAATAAATAAGTAAATAAATAAAATGGAGAGTAAAATTAGGGAGATATTTCCTTAGCCCTCTCAAGCCTATAAAAAAGAAAGAGAAAGCCTCACAAACTACTGTGCGATGAAAGCTACATAGGAAAGACATTCCAAGTGTCATAATGTCTGAGAAATCACATTATTAGAAATGGACAACACAGTAGATGATTGCAATCAATTGGATTTTTGAAGCAAGATAAAGAAATAATGCTGGAAATTGAGAGTTGGAGATGATAGTATGCTATAGATGGAAATGCTTTGGGAAGCTAGAGTTCGGAACAGAAATTTGTGGATTACCCTCATAGATATGGTGACACTAAAACTAGAAGGGGTTCTCCTTGCAAAACAGTAGAAGGAAAAAAATGATACAATATTGAGGAAATGCTTACATTTAGAGATTAGCAGGAGAAATATATGCCAGGGAAACAAACAAACCAAAAGTGAGAATTAAGGAAACATTGATTCTGATAAGGTAAGGTGAGGATTGTGATGGCAATTGTCACATTCTGCTGTGAGTTGACCTGTGCTTCATTTAAAACTTAAATTTTCTGACATGTGTGAAACATATTGCCCAACAAAGAATGAACAGTAAGAATTATAAAGTAGCTCCAAAGAACTTGGAAGTTATACAATTTTGCTTTTTGAAAGTAAATGAAAAAAATTCAAACCTATTAAGAATAGAAGCCATATTTTCTAAGCATATCTAGAAATGTATTAAAGGATAAATGGATTTCTTGCATAATTCCTTTTAGACAAGCAAAGTTTTCAATTTCTATTCCAGTATCGACTCTAGAGAGAGATATGACATTTAAGGAACTCAGCTTGTTAATGGTAAAATGATTCTCTTCTGTGGCTTTTATGGACTTTGTTAGTCCTCCCCATGGCTTTGACTTAATTCTCTACCACCAACAAAACAACAACAACAGCAACAACAAAATAAACAACAAAAAAAAAACCCCACTGATTCAATCACTAGTTGTAAAAATTGAAGGAAATGTGAGAAGCAGAAGGGGTAAATTGTATGCTTCACTATGAATTAAATTGCTAAAATTTACTTAGTCATATTGTCATTTATTTCTGGGTGCAGTGTTAATTTTCAATATTTGTTTCAGAAAGATTGAAAAGCAGACTTCTCAAAAAATTTATTGGGGTTGTGTCTTCCTGAGAAATAACTTTGTGTCCACTTACTTTCCAGTTTTCTTCCTCCTTGGTTTTTTGCTATCCATTTTCTATTCCAAGAAGTCTGGAATCTGGAGTTTCCTGGCATTCAACTGATTTTTTTTTATTAAATGTGTAATCAGATCTTCTAGGAGAATCATCAGGTGTTATATGATTTTCTGACAAATATATGCAAACATTAGCTGGCTGATGCCAAGGTCAGCATGTGGTAAATGCAACTGACTGATTGACTAGGGATCTACTTTGCATATGATGGTTGCAGAATACTTAAATACTTCCTACATTTCTATGTTCAGATTTTCAGAATGGCAGAAACATAACTGAGTTGTAGGTAAGAGTCTATTAAAACTAGAAGAATAAGAAATTCCAGTAACCCAATTAAATTTTCTTTCTTTCCTTTCATATTTGTGTTCTCTTGCAGTCAGTAGACATGATTGACTTTTAGTAACAATAGTGGAAACACTTTGTAAATAAATTGTTAGTTACTTAGATATAGTATTTGTCAAGATACTAGGTGCTATACATACAGGCTAAGTATCCCTAAGCTGCTCCATAAATATTGAAAAATTAGAGAGAATAAATGAGTTTCCTATGTATACATTCTGCTGAAACTGTTGCATCAGTTGATTAATTTTACTTTGCTTCAGTATTTAGTAGTTCTCCAAAATCTACTTATTAAACATCTTCAGCATCACAAAGAATACAAAAGTCTCATTACATTAATTTTTATGATATGTTGTCCTCTTTATATAGAGATTAATTCCATTACCTATTTCCATAAGTGTGTAGTATAGCAAATAAATTGTATTTTAAAAATAATTTGATTAAAAGTAAAATTCTACAGTAAGGTAGCTTGAGATTTAATTATAATTTCTCCAAATATTACTTGTGTGACTTTGGACAATTTATGTAAACTCAGTATGTCTCTATTTCTTCATCTATAACATGATATTAATAAGAATTCTTACCTGACTGGAGGTGCAACGCGATGGTAGAGCACTTTATCAGCGTGTGTAAGACCTGCGATAATAGACAGCACTGAAAGAACAAGAATTCTCATTCCCTAATATTGTTTTGAGAATAAAAGTATTTAAACTATGTAAATCATTTAGTGTAATATACAGAACATTTTAAATGCTATATAATGATTATTATTATTAAATATGCATTTATTTGAATATTTAGATGACTTACCTTTTCAGAGTAATAAAATCCTAATTTATGAAAATATTACTTCCTGCTGATGGACATTAATTAACCCATTAGTTGAAAATATCATATATACAATATTTATTTAATGTAATTGAACATTTCTTCCCCCTTCTATATTGGGATACTATAATTCCTTTAAATTTTCTAAAGAAACCTAACTGATTATGTTGGGAAAAAACATAGCCAAAATATTTCAAAACTTACTGCATTGGTTTAATAATTTGATAGCTACCCATATTCATATAAAGATTTTGAATATAATCAGTTGGAATACTTGAGCTTGGATCAGATCTTGGTAGGGCAGCAATACCTGAGGCTAGATATGTATGTTTATACAGAAAACTTACTTTACTTTAAATTCTTGGCATATTTTATTTTATTTTATTTTATTTTTTTAGAGAATAAAAAAACAATTAAAAAGATACAGAATATGAAAACAAGATGACAGGAAATTAACAATGGTTATTATATTGCATATTGTTGTGTTCAAAATATTACTCAGCTTACCAGATATAGGCATGCAAAATTGATCAAACAATGTAAGCACTGACTATTCCTTTCAATGACCTAATAGAATGAGTAGTACAATTGTCTTAGCTATCTATACATATAGTACAATTATCTTGGCTATCTATACATATATCTACATATATGTATATTCCCTTCATTTTTTTCTCTTTTCCCCCATGCCAGTTATTTTTTACTTTTGACCAGTTTCTTTCCCTTTCACAATATCTATTGTACCTTTTGGATCTTATTTATACTCTTTCAGTTACTCACACCAGGGAGAAAATACAATGCTTACACATGCTGTCTGATTTATTTCACTTATGGATGTGGTCTCTAGTTGCATCCATTTATGAATAAAAGCCTTGTTTATCTTTCTTTATAGGTGAGTAGTACTCCATTGTATAAAAATACCATATATTTTTTATCCATTCCTCAGTTGATGGGCATTTGGGTTGTTTCCAAGATTTAGTTATTACAAATTATGCTGTTATGAACATGGGTGTACATATATCACTGTGGTATGATGCTTTCAATCTTCTGGAAAAATACCCAGAAGAGAAACAGCTGGGTCAGATTGGACCTCTAGTTCTAGTTTTCTGAGGAATCTCCATACTGATTTCTACAGCAATTGTACCAGTCTACACTCCAACCAACAGTGGAGAAAGGTACATTTTCCCCCACAGGTCCTCCAACATTTGTTGTCAGTTGATTTTGTGATGATAGCAATTCTTTCTGGGGTAAGATGAAATCTCAGTGTTGTTTTAATTTGCGTTTCTCAAATGGCCAATGTTGCTGAACATTTTTTCATATATTTATTTGCCATTTGTATTTCTTCATCTGAGAAGTGTGTGTTCATCTCTGATGCCTATTTTTGGATTGCGTCTTTGAATTTGGGGGATCTGATTTTTTAAGATTATTTATATGTTCTTGGTAGAAGTCCTTGTTTGAGATGCAGTTGACTAAAATTCATGTGTTTTCTTTTCACATTGTTGGTGACTTCTTTTGATGTGCAAAAATGTTTTAATAAAATGAGATTCCAGTTGTTGATTCTTTGAAGTCCTTCCTGTGCCATTTCCCTATGTCTTCAAGATTTCTGCCTATTTTCTCTTCCAGCAGATTTAGTGTTTCTGTTTTAATATTTAGATCTTTGATTTATTTTGACTTTAGTTTAGTGTATGGTGATAGGCATGGGTCTAATTTTAGTCTTTGGCATGTGGAAAGCCAGTTTTTCAAGCATCATTTAAGAAAGAGGTTATCTTTCTCCCAGTGAACGTATTTGGCCCCTTTGTCAAAGATAAAGTGGCTGAGTGTGTTTGTAGTTGTGTCTGCACTTTCTATTCTGTTCCATTGATCCTCAGGTCTGTTTTTATGCTAGTACCATGCTGATTTTGTACCAGTAACTTTGTAGGGTAGATTCAAGTCCGGGATTGTGATGCCTCTTGCCTTGCTTTTGTTGCCTGGGATTGCCTTTGCTATTCTAGGTCTCTTCCAGTTCCAGATAAATCTTAGAACATTTCCTCTAAATCTATGAGGTATGCTAGTGGTATTTTGATTGGGGTTGCATTAAATCTGTATGACAGTTTTGAGAGCGTGGCCATTTTCACAATGTTTTTTCTTCCTACCCATGAGCAAGGAATATCTTTCCAGTTTTTGAGATCCTCTTCGATTTCTTTTTTCAGAGTACTATAATTTTCAATGTGTAGATCTTTTACTTTCTCTGTTAGATTGATTCCTAGGTATTTCATGTTTGGGGATGTTATTGTGAAGTGTGTGGTTTCCCTAATTTTTCTCTCAGTGAGTTTGTTTGTGTATAAGAGCCATCATTTTTTAAAAAGTGAATCATGCTACAGTTATTTGAAATTGGAGAATTTGTGATATTTTATAAGTTCTATATTACATTGTGGCACTCCAGAATTTTTTCTTGTTAATCTCTTAGCTTATTTATATCACTGAAATGTGATGTAGAATATTGTACTAATTTTCTGCACTCAGGTTTTAACAGAGAAATTTTGCTCACCACAAGGAGAGTCGGTGCGGCCTTTCAGGTTTCACTCTTTATTTTACATACACAGCTAACCTTAAGGCCATGCTTACATGAAAGTCAGTTCACTTCAACCTGCATCTGTCACTTCCAATGATTTCTAGTCTGTATCACATGAAGTAATTTCAGCAAGTGCTTAACTTAAAGTGATTTACATTCACACATAGACTGTAAAGATCTCACTTATAAATTCCATCATACAACAAGCTTTCATATCCCTATTTTTCTAGAAATCACATTTAGTTATTTATTTTAGGTTATGTTGTTTCAAATGTTGAATATGCTTATCATCTCTGCTTTCTCTGTAGATTAAGGAGAAAATATAACTTCCCCAATTCCCTCTTTGTATGAAGATATTTTAATTTGTATTTTTATAGTATTATTGAATTTGAGATGGGGCAGAAGTAAGTTTAGGAAGTGGTAAATATTGATGAATTCTGTGAGAGAAAAGATAAGAGCATCTCTTGGGAGGATGACAGTATGCAATATAGCAAACATGGGGGATTCCCTTGTGTCTTGTCTTTGAGGCCCAATATTGTTCTAATTGTTTTGCTTTATTCTGATAAATTTTTTTGCTTTGTTTCATATTCTGTTTTGATTAGTTTTATTCTGTTTTGTTTTTGGTTTGATTTTACTATACCTGATGGAATGGTCAATTACTGTGAAGATAACAAGATATAATATAGTAGCTATTGTTTTCCTAGTATCTTGCTTTGAAGTTCTGTACCAGTTCTACTGCTTTGTTTTGATTGGCTTTATTCTGTTATGTTTTGTTGGATTTTACTATCTTTAAAACAAAATTTAAAAAAGCATCTAAACATAGATTGTATTCTAAATCGTATTAACAGGCAAAAGGTGTATGTATGCATGTGTATATATACAAGATAGATAGCTGTACTACTAATCACTGTTTGTTCATTCAAATGAACAGTTTGTGCTTTCATTGTTTGATCATTTGATTACTTTTTGTGCCTAAATCTTGTAACCTGAACAACTACTTCTAAGATAACAATATACAATATATTAATTAGTATTAATTTTCTATTTTTTGAAATTCTGTATCATTTCCATCCTTTTTTGTTTTGCTTTTTTAAAATAAAAATAAAACAGAAAAAAGAGTACACTAAAATATTACAACTTCGATGCTTTTGAAATTTATTTTTTATTTTTAAGAGAATAAAAAAACAAAATAAAGCAGAATAAAGTCAATCAAAACAAAACAGTGACAGCAATACAGGACTTTAAGACAAAATAATAGGTAAGTCAACGATGGCTGCCATAATACATCTTGTTATCTATGAAATAGCTGTCCATATGATCATACATATTAAAATCAAACCAAATGAAACAGAAGAAAACCAATCAAAACAAAACAGTGAAAGTGATACAGAATTTCAAAACAAGATAATAGGAAACCAACAATGGTTACTGTAATGCCTGTTGTTATTTTTAAAATATCTGCCAATACCATCAGACATGATAAAATCAAACAAAACAGAACAGAAAAAAGCTGATCAAAACAAAACAATGAAAGCAATACAGGACTTCTAAACAAAATGATAGGAAATCAACAAAGGCTACCATAATGCCTCTTGTTATCATCAAAATAGCTACACATGCTATCAAATACAATAAAGTCAAACCAAACCACACAGAATAAAACCAATCAAAACAAAGCAATGAAAATGATACAGGACTTTAAAACAAGAAAATAGAGAATTAACAATGGCTACCACCTTGCCTTTTTAGACCTTTCCTCCCCTTTCACTTTCACAATATCTATTGTACATTTTGGATCCCACTAATTCCTTCAGTTTTTTATGTTAGGTAGACAACATGATGTTCACCTATGTGAGTCTGACCCATTTTACCCAAGAACATGATCATAAGTTGCATCCACTTACCTACAAAAGATGTGATTATCCTTCTTCATAGCTGAGTTGCTTTCCACTGTACAAAAACACCTTAGCTTTCTTATCCATTCTGCAGCTGATGGGCAAGTTACCCCTGCCTTTTTCTGGTTCCCTGTCACATAAAGGATTGTTTTCTCTCCTTGGACTTTCTGTCTATGAATTTCCTTTCAATTTCTTGTGTTTCACCTATATCACGTATTGATGGATCTTGTTTCTTGATCCATTCTGCTGATGTTTCTTTTTATTGGTGAATTGAGGCCATCTATACTAATGCTTATGGTCAACATGTACTTATTCATTGCTGCCGTGCTTTTTTTTTCTGCTGTTGGTCCCCAGTTTTTCCCCTCCAGTCAGTTGTCTGCCCCACACCGTGATCCCACTCTGTGTTGTTCCTTGGACCATGGTCATTTTTATTTCTCTGTAGAATATCCTTCAGTACTCTTTGTAGGGTTGGTTTTATGGGCATGAATTCCTTCAGTTGTTCTTTGTCATGGAAGTATCTTATTTCTTCACTAATTTTGAAAGACAGTTTTATAGTTTCAATCTGGGTTGAAAGTTGCTTTCTTTTAGGACTTGAAGTTCTGCACCCCAAGCTCTACTTGACTTGATGGTTTGTGTTTGAAAAGTCTTTCATGATTCTGATGGGTTTTCATTTATAGGTGATGTTTCCTTTCTTTCATATTCTGTTCTGTTCTTGTTCTGAATTTCTGGGATCTTGATTATTATATGTCTGGGTGTAGATTTATTTTGGTTATGGCTAGTTGGAGTTCTATATGCCTCACTTATCAGAATGTCAGGTCATTTTCCCATGCTTGGAAGTTTTCTGATATTACTTCCATAAATAGTCTGTTTATGTCATTTGTGTTAACTCCTGCTGTTTTGCTGACACCTATTAGTCTTAAATTATTTTTCCTTGTGTCATCTTGTAGCCATTGAATTGTTATTTTCTGGTTCCTTGCTATTTTTAAGAGATCTTTCCTTTCGTGATCACTAGTTACCATCCTGTCTTCAAGGTCCAAAAGTCTACCTTCAGTTTCTTTCAAGTGGTTTTGCCAGCATTCAATGGCGTTTTAAATTCCCTTCTGTTTTATACATCCCAATTCTTCTTTATATTGTTCATTCAAGGTTTCCTTCATTGTCCTATGTGCCTTTAAAAAATCTATATCTTCTTTAGAGAGACTCAGCAACCCTTTTATTACATTTGTCATTTCTTCTTTTACCTGAGATATTATTTCTGACCTGATTTCTTTTATAGCCTCATGAAGTAGTTTCTTTACTTCAGTTGCCATCATCCCAGAAATTTCAGGTGTGCGACTTCTGCTTTCTTCCATGTGTAAATCTCCTGGACTTGTTCTGTTTGGGTTGGAGGCCAGAGATTGCCTTTTGCTTCTCTGTCTTGCCATTTCCCTGGGTTAATCTGAATGAGCAGGTTGTGGGGTCCCAGGAGCTTCCTGAGTTGGCTACCCATCCACAGTGCAGGAGGATGGGTCAGGCACTGGTTTTTCTTAACCCAGTTTCCCCAGAATGCTGTTGGTTGTGGGGTGGGCTTCCCCAGATACTCGCAGCTTCTCCAAGGCATGGCTGACTGGTTCTCCTGGCCAGCACTGGCTACCAGCTGGAGAGTCCTGGTGGTGTCCTATGTGCACACAGGTGCTGGGCAGGCTGCTTCTCACTGCTCAGGCTGGCTACCTGTGACAACTTGGAAGCTTTGAAGAAAAATTATGCCAATGATAAGTGACTAGGTTCATTTATGTTCAGTTATGCTCTAACAAAAACCTAGGGGAGTAATCCTTTTCTTGTCAAAAGCTTACTTTTATTTATTATGAATACATTACATGAACTAAGGAAAAACATTTAATTCAGTTAGGTGGAACACATCTGTAACATTGTCTATTAAGTAACGGTGTTCAATGTAAGACTGAGTTCATTTTGAACACATATTAAGATTGTGAACACCCAAAGATTAAGTGACATTTAAGAGTTAGTTTTGTGAAATGTTGTTTGCAAGACAAAATGGAAGAGGTATACAATAATGAAGCAATAAACTATTTCATGAAGAGGTGACCTTGCGTCCTTCTAACTGTTTATAAAATAGTGTTTCTAAAATTTCATAAAGCAGCTCAGAAACTTTCAGTCTGGAGCCTAAGAATCTGGCTTTAGTGTATTTGTTGATGAAAGAGACCTGACAATGCTGATTTTTCCTTTCACTTTGGGATAATTTTGTTGATGATTGAGAAAAAATTAAATCTTTCACACACGTGAGAATATGTAAATACTTACAAATGTGTGATAATTCTATCGTGTTACTAACTCCACACTTAGAATTGTGTCCACAGTAGTCTATGTAATATGAAGAAAGAATTTTGTGTGCAGCAGAAATTGTAAAAATGCAATTGAAAATTTATTTCTGAGCCATACCTATCCACTGTCTGTTGATATCTTTGATAAGTTTTAATAGAAACAGTTAATCTATTTTTCTTATTATCCTCTTTGAATCCAAAACTGTAAAGAAGAATGCTTTGGAATCCACCCTTGTTTTATTCAGCCCATCAACATTATTTCCAGCTCATTGCTGGTTGTTTCTTACTAATGTTATTTTGATTAAATCTGAAATGTTTATCTTCTTCATCTCTCATTTCTAGTGTTTTGGGATCTTGGAGGAGGGTGAAAAGGACTCGTCATTTTTTTCCAATCAGTCTAATCCTTCAATCTTGGCCTAATGTACTCTGCTTTGCAAAAGGAAAGGAGTTTCATCATCTGACCACTGGAAACCGGTTTTAATATGTTTTTAATATGCTACTATTCTCTGGGGCTATATTGCTAGACTGGTTTTATGTTCATCTGAATTCTTCTTACTTGTGTGTTTGAGCCAAAAATTCACTTGGAAGAGTTTACCTACTAATGTTTCAGTTTGGATATATGTGTACAGAGAAGAGGAGTGGTTTACTCCAAAGACTTAGAAAGTTATTTTCTGGAAGACTCCTGGCCATTGTGGAGAGCAGTTTTCCCCATCACTGAGGTAGCATCTTTCTTCATTCCAAATGCTGATAGTTCTCATGCTGTTTCCTGTTTTCTGGTTCTTCCCTATTTTAACTGCATTCCCATGTGTCCTTTCTGTTAAACAGCTGACTAGCAACTGGATAAATCTGCTAAGTAAAATACATAGCCTAAAGTAGTAAGTCTTCTTACTTATCGTGGTTTATAAATGTAATCTTGACTATCATATCTATATAAAATTATGTCAAGGTTTATCAATAGGTATTAAGCTACAATTAGGAGTAAATTCTGATGTACTCCATTGAACATTTGGGTGACATCACATATTGTGCATTGCAAAAAGATAGAAGAAAATTTCTGTATTTTTCATGATAAAGAAATAAATATTTGAAATATAGATATGCTTAACCTGATTTAAATATTGTGCAATGTATATATGCAATGGGACAAAACATGGTTCCCTATTAACATGTAAATGTGTTTCTCACATTTTAATATGTAAAAATGTGAGACTGAAGCTTGTTGAACAGAGTTACAAAAAAGTCCTTGGAAAAGTATACCTGTGTTTAAAAAAAATCTCAGTTATTTTGGTATTATAGCTATAATAAAGGATTCTAAAACTTTTCAATGTTTGGTATATAAATTATGGAAGATACTCTTGATAGCTTTATCTCTAAAATTGGCAAAGTTTTTCTGCAAAAAGCCTGGCAGTAATTATTTAGTTTTTGTAGGCCGTACAGTCTCTGTCACATCTATTCACCTCTGCTGTTGTAGTGTGAAACAGTTGTGTACATTATGTAGATAAACGAATATGACTGCACGTCTGGCTTATCCAATAGCTTCTCCTTACATTATTCCTAAAGTCCAGTTTTGTTTAGCTATTAAGTTGGTGAGCATATGTTCAGTGAAGATGAATGACTGATTTAAAGCAGTCATTCTAAGGGTTTTCTTTTACTAGTGATTGGCTTAACCAAATTCTGGTTTTCAAACATAAAAGAAAATGCATTCAGGCCTTCTTGTAACTGTTTTGTGGGAGAAGATTCTTTAGACAACTGTAATATGATGATATAAATATATTGCATCTATTGTAAGATGATGATAACAGCTATGATTTGTGTTAGCTTCAAGTAATATATTGTTACCTCGCCAAATATGCAGCACATATTGATGCCATGGTTTTGGTAGAGATTTTTATGTTGAAAAGAGACATTTTTTAATATGTAACTACAACTCACAGAAAAAACAAACTTTAGGTCCCTAACATTCTAATCAGAAATCCTATAAAGATCATTAACACTTCCATTTATACTTCAAAAAATTACTTTTTAAAAGCTATTATAGGGCTAGGGATATGACTCAGTGGCTCAGTGCCTGCCTGGCAAGCATGAGGTCATGAGTTCCAGTCCCAGTACAAAAAAATAAATAAATAAAGTAAAAGATATTGCAAAAAAAAAAAATAAAAACTAAGTGGTTTTTCAAAATGTCTCAGGGAGTGTAGCACTGTCATTTAAAAAAAAGCGTATGAAAATATTTTCCAAGATCTAAGAAAAATTGTAGAATAAAATTTAATTTAAAAGATTTGAATTTATGAATTTAAGGAAGCTTATTTTACAGATGCAGAAGCCTACAATGTTCTTTAATTGGAACTACATATAATACATATTATATTAATTAATTTACAAGGTGCTAAACCACATAAGCCAGCCTCTAAATATTAATACTTATGAAAATTATTTTCTTCATTTTTTTGGTATGTGAAGTATTACTATATATTTACACCATACAGATTTCATCATATCTTATAACTCCATATAACCTACTGGTTAGTTTCTGACATTGGAAAACTTTCTATGAATCCAAAATTATCTTTGTATTTCCATTTATTATCAACATTCAAAGAAAATTCATTTCAAATATACCCCATGTTTAAATCTTAATTGAAAATCTTGGCTGTCAATAGAAAAAAAATCAGTTGGACTCCATTTCTCACTTGTTAGTCATGGAATAAAGATACCAATTTATTTTAAAAGTGAGGACTTTTGCATAGGACAATTTTATCCTTATTAAGGGGCCTTTTTGTTTTCTAATTAGCAAATTTATTTTTTCCTTCAAACATTCTGTTTGAATTTGTTTCCCTGTCCTATTTAATTTTTTCCTGATTTATAAAAGTAAAACATAACCATGAAAGGCAGGTTTTGAATTCAGCTTTAATGATATTTGAAGGGAAAAACAAGAAAAGGAAACTGCTTTTCAAATGAATTGTTCTCTTGCTTTTTATTACTCCTCCATCTGGGACTAATTGGCAGGCCTGGTCAGACTCAGGATAAAGGGTCTCACAGCGAATGAACCATCTGCGTGTATATACCTCTGATTCCTAAGTCTTGTTTTTCTATCAGATGAGAGAATACTGAATTTGAGAAGTACACACAATTGCTCTTCTGGCAGTAGAACTCAGTCCAATAAATGTTAGAGAAACCTCAGAACCATCTCTATAAAATATTTACAATAAGTTTGAAAGCATCTCATGGGGCTATCCATATGAAGATCTTTTGATTATGGGAAATACGTAATGTCTAATCTTTCAATGATACTTTTTTTTTACTTTGCGCAGTTTAAGTAAGCAGTAGTCTCAAACTTCTATGTGGCAAGTTATTTCTTAATAGAAATATCAACTAATTGCCTGTATCCAAATATTAAAAATTCCTTAAGGGTAGTTTCACTTATCTTTCAGAAGTTCATACTACTAAGTACCTAAGTAGATGTCAATAAATTATGTCAACCTTTGATCGAAAGCTTTCTAACTGGAGACAAGTCAATGTCATAATTCAGATGGTTATATCAAATTTCCAAGGACTAGAAGGGTTCTAGACAATAGAAATTTATATCTTATGAGAAGAAATTGTTCAAAAAGAAAGAGAAACTGGGTTGCAGGAAAGGAGAAAAGAAGGAAAGGAAAAGGAAAAAAATATATATATACATATACAAAATAGCTAAGATATTTATACTAATTGCTATTAGTTCATTGAAAGGTAGGGTTTGCGCCTATATTTGATCATTTTTTCATGCCTATATTTTGTAATATGAGCAACTGTTTTGAAGATAGCAATATGCAATGTACTAAGCATTGCTACTCTCCTTCAATCTTATTTTGCAATTTTATACCATTGTTTTTATTGTTTTTTTTTTTAAATAGAAAGACATTTATATTTTAGAGTTCTGGAGTCAAGAAGTCTAGTATCAGCCTATCTTTGTTGTCAGGTGCTAGGAGAGCTCTCTTCTGGGTTGTAGAATGAGGACACTTTGTCAAAAATCTCAAATGTTAGAAAGAGGACAAGAAAGTCTTTTGACATCCCCTTATAATGGCACTAATCTCATTCAGGACTAATAAACTGTCATAACATAATTACTTCCCCAAATTTCTACATCCTAGTATCATCTCACTGGAGGTTATGGGAGGATGCATTCAGTACATTCTAGGAATATTCATTCACTTGGGTGGGTGTCATAACGTAGAAATTATTTTTGTAGAGTTTGACAAAAGAGATTGTGGGATAGTTTAGAACACATAAATAATACATTCATCAGATAACTGTTAAATAAACCTGAAAACCCAACACCCAAAACTGGTTTTTAGTCCCAACTCTAAACTTTCCAGTGGTTGTGCATCTGTTGGGGAAATATCCTTGATAATGTAGTCTATAACATGATAAGTTGGAAGAAACTTGACAACGGTTGCATTGTCAAGTTTCTATCATGCTGTTTTGTAAATCTGTAATGCTACTGTTGTGCATTCACTCTAGTCGTTTGTCTCTTTTGCTTTTTGTCTTTCTTATATGTGTCTTTTTTCTCTTAATAAAAAAATGGTAAGTTGGACTAATTTATCAATCTATATTAGTTTTATGTTGTTGCATAACTGTTTACTATCACAAACTTTTTGATTTAAAACATATTTTAACAGTTTTGAGTTAAGAAGTTCAAACATTGGTCAGTTATATCCTCTTTTTGGGGTCTCACTGGACTCAGAATCCTGGGTAGGCTGGTGCTGGATTCTCATCTGCTCTCTTCTTAGCTTATTGGGATTGTTGGGGAAATCACATTCTCTGCAGTTACAAAAGTGAAGTCTCTAGTCTTTTACAGGGGTCACTCTTTGTTCTTACAGGCCTCTTTCATTATTCTAGCCATGTGACAATTTACTTCTTCAAAGTAAGCTTAATTTCCAACAGGAGAATCCCATTCCAATCTGCTATGATTGGTATTTCAGGATGTAGCATAAAAAAGCAACTAACTCTCATATTCCCAGGTCTCTTAAGATAAGAGACTGTTTAGAATATGTGGAGCAGGGAGGAGGGTTCTTGGGGGATCATCTTGCATTCTTCCTGCAATGGAAACATATTCAGATCCAAGTTGCTACAGTACCAATAAATCCTAATAAATCTTCTGAAAAGAAGTCAGGAGGAGAAATGACCACTGCTCACCAGCAAGGATGCAAAACTTTTGGAACTATCTCACAGTCTTGGTATCACTTAAAGGTTTCCATATTTGTCTTGTCATATGTCCTTTGAATGCAATGGCCAATGCATCACTGATCATTATTCTAATTAATATCACCTGTATAAATTTTATATTGCTACTATAACAAATTACTGCGAACAGCAGTTTAAACTAAACCTCCCCATTTACTGTTCTTTAGGTCAATGGAACAAAAGCCAAGGTTCATCTTGGCTCAGCAGGTTCTTTGTTCTGTATTTTATGAAGCCAAAATCAAGTTTCTAGCAGTGTTGACCCTTTCTGAAAGTTCTGGAGATAAATCTATTTCCAAGCTTGCTTAGAATGTTGTTTTGCGTAACTGTGATAACCTAGTCTATAAAATGATGGGCCCAAAATTAGCAATGAGGGTTCTATTTCCTTGTTGGTTGTTGATTGGGAGTTATTCTTAGCTTTTAGCAGTTGCATCTTCCTCCATCTTCAAAACTCACAGTGGCAAGTTGAGTCATTCTCATGCTTCAAATCTTTTGACCCCTCTTTCCATGTGGTTTCCCCTTTGTTTTCCTATTCTGGAAAACTCCTGTATCTTATTTGTCTGCTTTTAATGGTTCATATGACTCTGTTGAGTCAATCTGGACAAATCTAAGATAATTTCCATATTTTAATATAAAAGGGATCAAAATATGTAATCCCCAATGTGCCACTTTAGTATAAGGATTATTTTGAAATCATTTGTAATGTTCTACATCCTCCTCTTACCTATCTACAAGGCGGGTATCAATTTTCTTTTAAGAAAAAATATTCCCCCTACTCCTATATCAGGAAGAAAAGAGAAACTCTCATCAACAAAGGTAGGGAGTTCATCAAAGTGCATTTATAGGAACAGACATTCCTAAAATAGCTATCTTCCACTAATGTAGCAAATATACTGTATTCACCCATATTTTTCCTAGCTACTATCTCACAATTTATTATACATATAAATATTAATAAAACCTTGTGCCACTTCTGTTAATTTGTTGAATTCATAGACCCTCAGATACAAAACTAAGAAGGTAAAGGAAACACTTTCCCTCCCCAACAAGGATTAATTGATAAGTAACCTTAACTCCACTTACCAAATGTCTATATAGTAGTTCTTAAATTAGTGTTTCATTTTTTGTTTTGTTTTGTATTTTTGGTACCAGGGATTGAACTCACAACCCTGCACTTGCCAGGCAGGTGCTTGTGCTGCTGAGCTAACCCCTTGGCTTAGTGTTTGGTTGAATAACTAAAGGAAGAAATTTTAGCGGGGTTGTCTTTAGAATTCTGCCTACCACGTGCTTTATGTCCTGTATTAATGAATGAATGTGTACAGTGTGTCTTCTGTACTAAAATTTCTGTATTAAAAATGGAGATTACGAATATAGAATGATGGGTTCACTGTCTCCAAGCACTTAGCTTTGGTGGGAAAAAGTCAGGTTTGTAGAAGATACTCCAGGATGGACATGCAGAGATTATGTTTGGGAAGGGTGGGAGGAGCTAACTGAGATGATACTGGTGTGCAGGCACAATCATCGCCACATAGGCCATAGCTTGGCTGTAACCTGAAGGAAAACTTGTGTTAATGCTGGGAAATGAAGGAATTGAGAACAGTTTCCAGCAAATCTGTGCTGTGGATTATAATATAGAGCCAAAATTGGAGTATTCATTATTTCTGTAATGAGAGGTGACTATTCATAATGCTTTTGTTCCTCACCAGAATTTGGAACCAAATCAGAGAAGGAATAAAAGTCTGAACAGATCAAAGTAATGGCAATACTAGAGATTAATCTGATTCAAGAAAATAGGCTAATCTGTTAGCCTTACCCAGATACAGAACCCACAAGTGCCACATATCTTGTCCTTCCCTGGGAGAATTTGCCTTTTAGAGAGGAAGGGCTTTATGGGTGAAGGATTCCAAGGGTGTATCCTTGCAGAACTTCCACTGTGAAACAGTCAGGAAAGAAGAGGCTTTCTGCCAGTTCTGCAAACCTTTGCTCTCTACTGAAGTTAATGGAGTCCATTCCCAACATATCCTCCAGGAATAATTTGAAGATGATAAAACA
>RJWM01011795.1:0-58746 GCA_004363535.1 Dasyprocta punctata | reverse complement strand
GTCTTTGTTTGGGCATCAAATCTCTTAAAATGAGGCCAGCCTGGGCTACATAGTGAGTTCAAGACCAGTCTGAACTATACAGGGAAACCCTGTCTTAAAAAAACAAAAACCAACAAGCAAACAAAAAAAATTTAGGCATGAGAAGTCTGAAGGAAAACAGGCCTAGGAAGGAAAAGGAATTGTAACTTTGCTTAAACTTAATTAACTCTTGAAGGTACAGTTTTCTCAAAGCTACAACTTCCTCAAAATTATCCAATTTCCCTGTATCCTTTCTACCTATCTTTATTTCTTCTATCTACCTCAATAGGGAAGTATGATAATTTGCAAATCTGTTTCCCCACTGAAGAGCATTTGAGTGCTGCCGGTTTGGGCAGGATTATGAATAATGTTTCTAAAGACATTTATGTATGAGATTTTGTGTGAATTTCTCTCAGATACTTAAGGGCTGTTGGGTCACATGGTAAGTGGGTGTTTAACTTTTTAAGAAACAATCCACTTCCAGGAAGACTTCCTGAGATTTGGTGTCCAGACACTGGAATACAGCAACATGAGGAAGAGAAAAAGCAGTGAAATGGTTGCCTAGGAAGCAGCAAGGATCTGAAGTGAGAACTGAGGCCCACGGGGGAAGCAAAGGGAGAGATTTCAAGGAAGAAGCAGGAGGAGAAGGGGGAGGAGGAGGAGAAAGGGAGGGGAGGGGAGGGGAAAGGGGAAGAGGAAGAGGAAGAGGGAGAGGGAGAAGGTGGCAAGTGGCACATTCTCCCTGAGCCCTGACTCACTGCTTGGAGGGGCAGCTCAAACCTGCAGACACACAGTGAAAACTGGCAACCCAAGAGGCCTCTATGGAGAAACGCACCAGTGGAACCAAGCAGTGGATGCAGCAGACTGAAGTGGCTGGTGAGCTATTTGGGTTTAGACATCCCCAAGGAGGAACCATCAGTAACCATCTTGGAGAGAGGCAAACTGAGCTTGGAATTCAGAGCAGCTGTGGACTGGCTCCATCCAGTGGTTCCCAGTCAGAGTGAGGCAGAGTTGACCTTAAGGAGATGAGTTCAAACCAGCAGGGAGCTGATTTCGAGACAGTAGGAGTCACACAGAGTGTTGCAGGCTGAACAGTCAAGTTCCAGCCTCACAGCTAGAAGCCAGGCTGAACTGCAGTGAAATTAAAGGTGTAGGCTTGCTGGAATTATCTGCTACCCTGCTGTAAATCTAAGGCTGGCTTATTGGGGGCTAATCATCCTGGATCTGGACTCAGTCTGCCTACTTTATCTACTAGTGACAGGAGAGATATGCCTTTTTTTTCTTATTTTCTTTTTTTTCCCCCTTTCTTGGTTTTTTAAAATTTGTGGATTGTTTCTTCTTGTTTTTATATGAGTGTGAATATTGTTTCTATTGGTTTTTTTGTTGTTGTTGTTCTGTTCTTGTGTTTATTTCTTCCTTTTCTTTTCTGCCTGTCTTCTTCACCAGTTTTCCAAAGTTTGCATAATCTTCCTTTGTCCTCCAACCTTCTAATCTCTTTCTCTTCTATTTTTCTATTTTTTCCCTCTAACTGCTTTTACATTTTCTCCCCTGAAGGTAAAATTGTCAGACTGAGGGCATATTTACTATACACAATTTCTGGTTTGTTTTACATTTTGTTATATAATGACAAATCTAGTTCATGTGGTTAAAGTTAGCAAATTAAAAGTTACCACAGTTCGTTATTTTCTAGGCTGTGCTTGATGCTATTGTTATTGTTAATTGTATAACTTTATCTAAGGTGACATAATTGTTCTAATCAGTTGCTCTTCTGCATATGTCAAGACTGAGATTGCATAAGGATCATAAAAAATTCTATAGGCTAGTGCCAAAGAACCAGCGACAAGGCTAAATAGGCAGCAACTTCTCATCCCCAATAAGTTGAAGAGGTAGGGTCTTACAACAGACTCAAAACCCAAAAGCCAGCTACACCTGGAAGATATCTCTGAGGAGTAGTCCTTTCCTTAGGGTTCTAAGTACTAGCAATAAAGCTACTTGCCATAAGCAATTTACAAGCATCAACTCAGGAAATAAAATTAAAAAATACACAAAATGAGAAAACACTTAAGCAAGATGCAACCCCAGACTTTCAGCTCACCAAAGGTAAACCTAGGAGGCAAATGAAGTGGAATAATTTGAAAGTCATCCACCTGGACTCTCTGAAGTAGTAACAGTGGAAGTATCAAAGCAGATGAATGAGACTCTAGAAAAATAAAATCAGAAATAATTTCTCAGATAACTACAGAGATGGTGACCATAATAAAAGACATGTTTAGTGACTATATAGAACAGCTACAGATAAAAAATAGAGGAGCTCTGGAAAATTATAGAAACCATGAATGCCCAACACAGGAAAGAAATGGATTCCATAAAACAGATTCAAATATATATCCAAGAAGTTAAAAATTCCATTGAAAGTATATGCAGCAGAATGAGCCAATTTGAGGACAGACTATCAGTTATAAAAGACAGGATTGCAGTTAGCAATCATGAAAAGAAGTATTTCTTAAAAATAACAGCACCCATGAAAAATCAATCCAACAGCTGCTAGGTGATACAAAGAAGAGTAACATAAGATTGATTGTAGTCATTAAAAAAGCAGGAGTTAGTGACATAAAAGATCTGTTCACAGAATTAATGGCAGGAAACTTCCAAGCAGGGGAAAAGAATTTGACACAGAGATAAGTGAGTCATAAAGAACTCCAATTAGCCATGATCAAAAAAATCTACACCAAGGAATGTAATAGTCACGATTCCAGAAATTCAACATAAGAACAGAATACTAAAAGCTGTTAAAGAAAAGAAACAAATCACCTATAAAGCAAAGTCCATCAGAATCACAGCAGACTTTACAACACAAGCCCTAAAAGAAAACAATCTCCAATGTGGAGGACCTCCTGGATGACTCTCCTTGAATAAAAATCAATTATCTCCATTTTGGCTAAACCTGAACCTATCTCCATGTACTGATATGTACAGAGCTGGCTGGTCATTTCTTTATCCCTTTAATTGGCTTTAAGCAATGTAAATAGGGCTAGCTGAGGTGCTGATGAATAATCTTTGAAGCTAGGTGACAGTCACTGTTTCCCTGCCCCACGACTCCCCCAAAACATGATTAAACCAGGTGGGATGAAAAGCCACCACTCCATGCTGTCAACTGGGATTGAGCCTTAAGATAGCAGGCTATGACTTCCCAGGGCAGAAAAGTTTACATATCAGAACTGAAGCACTGGCCCTAAAACATTAGATGCTATCTCAATTGTGTTATGCAAATTAGTCTTTCTGCATATTGCAGAGATGCTTTCAGGCCTCCTACATAGCCCAGGTCACAGTATTCATGTATTTCCCACCATACTCACAGTCACTCATCCTCAAGTCACTCCCTTCTTTATGAATTAATAAAATCTGGGTTGGGCCTTGGTCAAGGTCTTTGGATGAACCTTCATCCTGGCCAGATTTAGGACCCCTTGGTTCCCCATAAATATAATATGCCTTAGTGTCTTTATTCTCATGCTGGGTTGCACTGAAAGTGGTAGATTGGCATTAACTTATTGGAGTTCCAGTAATTTTTCCATGGGATTACAAATATAAACTTCCTGGACCAAAATGAGGACTGGAAGGAGTGCTCTATACTTTAACCCAGACTGATACACCTCACAAAACTGTCTTTCGAATTCATGGAAAAATAAGATACTTCCATGAAAAAGAACACATGAAGAAGTTCACGAACATTAAACAACCACTCCAAAATGTTCTGAAGGACACTCTAGAAAGAAATAGTAAGGACTATAACTCCATGAACTCCAACAGAATAAATTTACCGGGCAAGGCAAGTAGTTAAACAGAGGAGATAAAAAGGGAACCAACAACAGGAAAATAACATGACAAAGATAAATCAATATATATCAGTTATAATTATCAATATTAATGGTCTCAACTCACCAATCAAAAGAAATAAATTGGCAGAATGGATCAAGAAGTAAGATCCAACAATAAACTGCATACAAGAAACACATTTAATTAAAAAAGGAATTCAGAGACTGAAAGTGAAAGAATGGAAAACAATACTCCACGCGCCAGGAACCTAGAAAAAAGCCAGGGTAGCGTAGTGGTTGATTGATTGTGTCAATTTAAAACATTTAGAAACTTAACTAAACTGGCTTAGCAATTCTACATCCTAGGGTGTAGAAGACCCACCCTAAGGTAGATCATCACCTGGATGGTATAAAAGGGAAGGAGAAAGGATGAATGATTTCCATTCTTTGGAGGAGCACCAGTCTTCACCTCTGGCTTGGACATTGTCTCCAAGCTTCCAGTGTAGACTCTTCAGCTTTCCAGCATAGACTCTTCAGCCCTCCAGCACAGACCCTTCAGCTTTCTGTCACAGACCCATTGGCCTGCTGGTGCAGACTTGCATGGGACACCGGGGTGAACTCCAGACCTTGGACTGAATCCTTTGGCTTCTGGTGTGCAGACACCCTCTGCACGCTTCCTCATCCAACTCTAAGCCAATCTTGTAATTTCTTACACATTTGGATAGCTCATGTTATACCTGTTTTCTCTAGTAAAACCCTAATACAGGTAGTTATGCTATTTGCAGACAAAGTGGATTTCAAACCAAGACTGATTAAGAGAGACAAAGAAGGTCTCTATAGCCTTGTAAAGGGAACAATCCAAGACAAAGAGATAACAATCATAAATATATATGCACCAAATACAGGAGCCCACAAGTATATTAAATAAATATTAATGGACATGAAAAATCAAATAATCACTGAGACAATTGCAGTGTGGGACCATAATACCCCATTGTCACAAATATATCAGCTAGAAAAAAAAAAAAAAAACAAAGAAATATCAGAACTGAACCAAATTTTTCAACAAATGGGCTTAGTAGATGTCTATAGTGTTCCACCCCACAACATCAGAATACACATTCTTCTCAGCTGCACATAAGATAGCCTCCAAAATAGACCACATACTAGCTCATAGAACATGCTTAAGTAAATACAAAGAAATTGAAACTATCTCATGCATATTATTAGACCACAGTACAATGAAATTGGAAATCAATGGTAATAGAAACCACAAAAACTTCATAAACACATGGAAATTAAATAGCACTCTCCTAAACAACCAATGGATCACAGATGAAATTAAGGAAGAAATTAGACAGTTTCTACAGTTAAATGATAATGCTGATACAACATACTGGAACTTATGGGTCACAATGAAAGCAGTCCTATAAGGTAAATTTATGGAAATAAATTCCCATATCTGCAAAACTGAGTGAGCTCAAATAAACAACCTAATGTTGAACCTCAAGCTTTTAGAAAAAGAAGAGCAAGTCAAACTCGTATCTCATATGAGGGAGGAGATTATAAGATCAGAGCAGTAGGGCCGGGAGTTGAACTCAGCAGCACAAGGGCCTGCTTGGCAAGCACAAGGTCATGAGTTCGATCCCCAGTACAACAACAACAAAAAAAGATCAGAGCAGAAATTAATGCAATAGAGACTAAGAAAACAATACAAAGAATCAATGAATTGAAGAGTTAGTTCTTAAAAAGAGTAAATAAAATACACAAACATGTAGCCAACCTTATAAAAAAAAAAGGAAAGACACAAATCCATGCAATTTGGAATGAAAGGGTATGGCCAGGTGTGGTGGTGCAGGCCTGTAATCCCAGCACTTGGGAGGCTGAGGCAGGAGGATCAAGCATATTCAAGGCCAGTATGGGCTACATAGTGAGTTCAAAACCAGCCTGGACTAGCCGGGCATGGTGGTGCAGGCCTTAAATCCCAGCACACGGGAGGCTGAGGTAGGAGGAGCGTTGTGAGTTCGAGGCCGGCTTGGGCTACAACGTGAGCACATGGCTGGCCTGAGCTACACAGTGCAACCCTGCCTCAAAAAACCAGGGCTGGGAGTTTGGCTCAGTGACTTAAGCGCCTATCTGACAGGTGCGAAGTTGTGAGTTCAATCCCAGGTGCCACAAACAAACAAAGAAACTAGCCTGGACTACATAGCAAGACCTTGTCTCAAAAAAAAAAAAGGAACGAAAAAGGTGAAAACATAACAGAAATCTAGAAGATCATCAATATCCTCACAAGTGTGAGGCTCTGAGTTTGATTCCTGGTACAAAAAAAAGTAAAAATAAATCATCAATACCTACTTCAGGAAGCTGTATTCTAATAAAAAGAAAAACACTGAAGAAATGGACAGATTCCTAGACACAGATGAATTATCAAAGCTGAATCAAAAAGATATAAAAATTCCAAATAAACCAGTATCAGTTAATGTAATTAAGGGAGTAATTAAAAACCTACAAACAAGGAAAAGCCTAGGCCTTGATGGATTCACTTCTGAATTCTACAAGAATTTTAGAGACCTAATGCTGCTACTTCTCAAACTCTGCCTTAGTTACTTTTCTCTTGTTGCTGAGATAAATACCTAATGCTCAAAATTAAGAAAGGAAAGGTTTGTTTAACTCACAGTTTGTGGAGGTTTCAATCTATAATCAGTTGGCTCCAAACAGGGTGGTATGGCAGAGGGGCAAAAGTTGATGGTGGCAGAAGGCAGCAAAAGGAGCAAGAGCAAAATGGAAGGAGAGAAAGAGAAGACTCTTTCTGTCCCTTTTACTGTATGTAGGCTACCCAATCTAGGGTGGGTGTAGCACTCAGACCCAAAATATCAGCAACAGACAATCAATCAATTACAAATTCTAGAAGCCCACCTCCATGACTACATGAGGCTTTGGGGGCACATAAAGACACAAACCATAACAAAACTCTTTAATGAAATTGAAAGGGATGCAATACTCCCAAACTTATCCTGGAAGCAAGCATTACTCTGATACCAAAACCAGAGAAGGATCTAACCGAAAAAGAGAACTACAACTAATCTCCCTAATTAACATACACATAAAAATTCTCAGTAAAGGTACTGGCAAACAGAATGCAGCAAATCGTGAAGAAGATTATACAGCATGACCAAGTAGGATTCATTCCAGGCATTCAGGGATGGTTTAACATACATAAATGAACAATTGTAATAAATCATATCAACAGAGCCAAAAATCATATGATCATTTCAATATATTCAGAAAAAGCATTTGATAAAGTCTAACACCCATTCATGATAAAAAAAAACCCTACATAAAATTGGAATAGATGGTCTTTATTTTAATCTGATAAAAGCCATCTATGTCAAACCAATAGCCAACATCATCCTAAATGGACAAAAACTGAAAATTTTCACTGTAAAATCAGGAACAAGAGAAGGATGTCCACTATCACCACTCTTATTCAGTATAGTTCTGGAAACATTAGCCAGAACAATTATACAAGAGAAAAAAAGGAACAAGAATAGGAAAGAAAAAAGTTAAATTATTATTCATGGATGACATGATTCTCTACATAGAAAACTCCCAAAATTCCACCAAAAGACTTCTAGTTTTTTTTTTGTTTGTTTTTGTTTTTGTTTTTGTTTTGTATGGGGGATCAAACTCACAACCTCACACCTGCCAAGCAGGCCCTTACACCACGGAGCTAAATCCCCAACCCTATTTTTTTGAGACAGTATCTCACCATGCAGTTCAGGCTGGCCTTGAACTCACTTTGTAGCCCAGGCTGGTCTCAAATTCACAATGACCCTCCTACCTCAGTCTCCTGACTGCTGGGATTAAAGGCATGCGCCACCACGCCTGGCTAAGACTTCTAGATTTAATAATCAAATTCAGTAGTGGCTCAAAAATCAATAGCCTTCCCATTTACAAATAACAAACTCACTGAGAGAAAAATGAGGGAAATGACACCTTTCACAACAGCATCCAAGAAAATGAAATACCCAGGAATTAATCTAACAAAGGAAGTAAAGATGTTCACATTGAAAACTACAGCACTCTGAAAAAGGAGATCAAAGAGGGTATCAATAAATGGAAAGATATTCCTTGTTCTTGAATAGCAAGAACCAATATAGTGAAAATGGTTATATTTCCAAATTTTTATACAGATTTAATGCAATCTTAATCAAAATGCCACTACCATATCTCACAGAATTGGAGAAAACCATCCTAAAATTCATTTGTAACCAGAATAGACTTAGAATAGCAAAAGCAATTCTGGACAACAAAGGCAAGGCAGGGGGTATCACAAGCCCTGACTTGAAATTGTACTACATGCCTGTCCAGGCATGGTGGCACATGACTGTAATCCCAGTACTTGGGATACTAAGGCAAGAGGTTCATTGTGAGTTTAAGGCCAGCCTGGGCTATATAGTGAATTCAAGGCCAGGCTGAACTGTGTGGTGAGACCCTGCCTCAAAAAAAGAAAAACAAAAAGAAAAAGAGAGAGACAGAGAGACACAGAGACAGAGACGCAGACAGAGACACAGACAGAGAGAAGTACAAAGTTACTGTGATAAAAACAGCATGATACTGGCAAAAACTAAAAAACAAAAAACAAACAAACAAAAAAAGAACAGCACATCAGACCTAAGGATTAATGGAACAGATTAGAAGATGCAGAAACAACTACAAACATACCTCAGTCACCTTATCTTTGACAAAGGGGTCAAACACATTCACTGGAAGTAAGATAGCTTGCTTAATAAATGGTGCTGGAAAAACTGGTTTTCCACATGCTGAAGACTAAAACTAGACCCATGTCTATGCACTGAACTAAATTAAAAATTGATCAAAAATCTAAATATTAAAACAGAAACACTAAGTCTGCTGGAAGATAGGATAGATAGAACTCTTGAAAATACTGGTGTAGGCAAAGACTATGAACAAAACCCTGATCATACAGGAAATATAAAAAAATCAATGAAAGGAATCTTATTAAGAGGCTTTTTCACAGCAAAAGAAACCATCAACAGAGTGAAAAGACAACACACAACGTGGGTAAAAATGTTTGCTAGCTGTTCCTCAGACAAAGGACTAATATTTAGAATATATAAAGCACTTAGAAAAATCAGACCCCTTTGAAATTTAAAGACCCAATCCAAAAATGGACATCTGAAATAGACACTTCTTAGATGAAGAAGTAGAAATGGCAAATAAATATATGAAAAAATGTTCAACATCACAGTCATTTGAATGCTGAGATTTCATTGCACTCCAGAAAGAATGGCCATTATCAAGCAGTCAATAACAAATGCAGGCAGGGAAAAAGGAAATCTTCTCCACTGTTGGTGGAAGTGTTGGTGGGGTGCAACCACTGTGGAAATCAGTGTGGATACTCCTTAAAAAACTCAGATTAGAGCCCCCATTGGAACCAGTTATTCCTCTTCTTGATATCTTCCCGAAAGAATTAAAAGCATCATATCACAGCGATATATGTGCACCCATGTTTATAGCAGCACAGTTTGTAATAGCTAAATCTTGAAAACAACCCAAGTGCCCATCAACTGATGAATGGGTAAGGAAGATGTGGTTATTTTACATGATGGAATACCACTCTACCATAAAGAAGGATGAGCTTGAGACATTTCTAGGTAAATGGATGCATCTTGAGACTGTACTCTTAAGTGAAATAAATTGGATACACGTTTAAATATTCCATTTATTCTCTGGTGTGAGAAACCAAAAGTGTACATAAGGACCAAAATGTATAATAGATACTGACAAATGTGTAGAAAATGTTCAAATGAGAAGGGGGACAAGGGAGGGGGAGGGGGAAAGAAAAGAAGGGACAAGGAATAGAAAAGAGAATAAAATGGACACTGAACTTATATAAATAAGGAGGGGAAGAGAAGTTGAAGGGAAAGGAGGGGAATACGAAAAAAAGAAGCAAGATAAATCATGTACAGGGACAAATTTCCTATAATGAAGGTTATCATTTTATGTATCTCAAATGTACCAATAAAACTTTAAAACACAGACACACAAAGAAACAATGCAACATCTAGAACTAGTGGTGATGCCTGTCATTCCAGCACCTGGGAGGATGAAGCAGGATTACCTCAAGTTCAAGGTCAGCCAGAGCTACATAGTGAACTCAAGGACAGCCTCAACTAGATAGTGAAGTCTTATCTCTAAAAACCAACCAACCAACCAAACATAGTAAATCAAAGCTCTTACTGCTCTGCATTCTCACTACTTTTGGTATTTGAAGCATAATATTATCACTGTAAATCACATACTTCCATTCAAGTACATAATACACAAAATATTTTGACAATGTAATTACAACAAAGGCTGTGAATTCATATTTTATATCATATTTATGTGTGATATTGAAAAATCTTCAAGAATCTGTGGAAGATCATACTCTCAGTGCAATGAGAAAACTTCAATACATTTCCCAAAGAACAAACTGTACCACAATGTAAAATATGTTGAAATAATAGAAGTTTAAACAGCAATAAAAATAAGTAATCTCAAAGATACTAAAATACTTGTCGAAACAATTACATTTTGCTTTGGATTCACAAAGAGGAATTTTTAAAATTTGAAGACCACGTAAAAACTAATGAAAATAAGAACCTACTCAACTATGGCCTCTTAAGCCGAAATGCTTTAATTATTACAAAAGTGAGTTTCTTTCTTTTTTTTGTACTGGAGAGTGAACCCATAACCTTGGGTATGCTAGGGCAGCTCTCTCCCAGTACCTCGCCACGAGTCAAGTAAGTTTCTCTTAAGAAGAAAAAGCAAGAATATGCAAGGAAAACACAAGAAGGCAATAACAAAAACCAGGGACTGTGACTGTCTGATACCATTACCTCTCCAGTTTAAAATCAGCTCTTAAGAGAGTGGGGCCATATTCTCATTCAATTACCTAACTACCTGTCAATCCAGTGAACAGCACAACACTGGACTCAAAACAAGCTCGACACACTCTGGAACGCACTATTAGCTGTCGCCAAGTTCTTCTCTCGTTCGGGCTTCCACAGTAGGCTATTCCTAGCTCTATTGTAGCATTTATTATAATACTGAAATCACAGACTTTTCACATCATCACAGCCCTTTAAAACAAAGCTTTGGGCGAGGATGTAGCTCAGCGGCGCGGCAGCTGCCTGGCAAGTGTGAGGCTCTGAGTTCGATTTCTGATACCAAAAAAACAAAAAAGAAAAAAAAAAAAAAACTCCACATAAAACACCCCACATAGGTTTACCACTTAGAATGTGCCAGACAATTGACATTAACTTTGCTAATTCTCATAATTTGGGGTGTGGTGGGGGTAGATCAGTCTACTTCCTTTTCTTTCGGCTTTTTTTTTTTTTTTTTAAATTTGAGACAGGGTCTCGATAGGTAGTCTAGGCTGACCTCAAATTTGTACCGATCCTCCTTGCCTCAACTTCCCGAGTGCCGGGATTATGGGCGTGTGCCACCATGCTCGGTTGATTAATCTTTCTTGGCTTTTCTTTTTTTATACGGGGAATCGAACTCATGACCTCGCGCTTGCTAGGCAGGCAAGCGCTTATACCGCTGAGGTAAATCCCCATCCTTCTAATATAGTATAAACTCTTTCTGCCACTACTGGTTACTCTGAAACCAGGGCAGTTTTGTTTCCATCCTGAGATCCTAGTCTAGCAGGTGGCAAAGAGTGTGTCACACAAAGCCTAACTGGCCTTTTCTAGCCCCTATCTCTATGGTTGCAGCGCAACCACTCTATACTTTGGAGGATTTAGCGAGCACGGCCAATCATTAAATCATTTTTACAGCACATGGTCAGAAGTTTTGCTTACTATTGGATAATAGCAGTAAAGCCCGCCTTACTACTTCCGCTGTCCTGCTTTAAGTAAAATCCACGCCAGTTTCACAGTCTTTTGGCGGCGGCGGGCATGGAGAGGTGAGGGGTGTTGTGTTGCCGGGAGTGGGCTGGGAGGCAGTTGGCCGGCCGTGATGACATTCCAATTAAAGCACGTGTTAGACTGCTGACGAGGATGATGCGAACTGGAGTCTGAGCCGGTTGTCCGATTGACTGAGGGGAGGAGACGGGCCGGGAAGCCCACGCTCGCTGACGGATCGCCGTTGTTTTTGCAGATCCAGCCATGCCAAGGACGTCCGCCCTCCTCGTCTAAGGCGTCTTTTGAGCGCTTTCTCGCCACTTCAAGTCCCCCAATAAAATGATTTGGCTCCCAGCTTGGTGTCTTGCCTGGTCGTTGACGCGCTGCCTTTGAGCCCCCGCTGCGCCTGTGTGTGGCGCCGGGGGTCAAGCTGCAGCGCCAGAGAAGGTGCTCGCGCATAACTGGGGCCGCCTGCCCTTCGCGGACGGCCCTTTTAACCGCGAGCAACATCACCGCCGCCCGTTCCAGCACCCGGGTGCTGGGGGAAACTTAACACCTTTACCAGGCTAAAACGGATACAGCGGGCTCCCGTGCGTAATGCGCGCGCCGCCTATGCGCCCGTACGTGTACCTCCCCAAGTTGCCCACCACGTCTGCAGCTGCCATGTTGGTGGTATATAGACGAGGTCCATGTTAAAGGCGATGTGGACCGGTCAGGAGGTAATTGGATTTGACAGCTGGCTTGGGGCTGGAGCTATGTGGGTTTAAATTCTGGTCAAGGTGTAGTCACGACATACAAATGAACTTCAACCTCAGGTAACCGTGAAAACCATGGACTCATAACTGAGGAGAGTAATTGGCCAGTTAGCTTAACCTCACAGTTACAGGATGGTTGGGAAGATGTGGATTTTTTGGGGTACGCTTGGATTTTATAGTTGGGCTTACGCGAGTGTTCATCTATGTTGAGGGACAGGGGTTCACAAGTGAGGGAAATGCTTGATGCTTGGCTGTTAACTAAGTGCCCCAGATTAAAATGATGACACTGCAAATAAGGGTATGGGTTCCAGCTCTGGAGCACAACTATCCCGGTTAACAATTCGGTTATCTGAACTTGGATCTTCAAATGTAGAATGAGGAGGGAAAAGGCACCTACCTCAAGGGTAGTGGGGGCTGCCTTGCTTCCTCAATGGGATGCTATTGATCATAGGTATAGGCTGTACTATGCTACTACAGATCAGACAACCATGAATCATGCTAAATGCAGCGCAGTTTAGTAAGCTAAAGCTTTAGAGAAGGGTGAGTCAACTTAATGACAAAGTCCCCTCTACTTTGCGAAAAGCAACATGTCAACCTGTTTTCTTGTTACTATTCAGCTTTAACCTTTATAAAAAGCAGCATGTTACCCTATCATTTTTCTTGTTTTTGAGGCGGGATCTCACTGTAGTTAAAGCAGGCCTTGCACTCGCGATCCTCCTACCTCTCCCTGAGTGCTGGGATTACAGGCCCTCGCCACTACCTGGCATCTATTCTGGTCTCACTTTTAATACCTGTTCTGTTTGCTTGGGGGGGTGTACTCAATTGTAGAGCTCCAAGTACAAGCCAATTAGATGTTTTGTTGTAATTTTGTCTTTTTACACTTGGACTGGTCTCACAGTGAGTACACAGATAAACGCTCTTACTGCCTCACCAGGGCCAAGTCTTCTGCATCCACTATTCTGTCCTTCTCTAACAGGTTGTAGAAATAACTTAGATGCTTATCTAGTATTTGACATGAGATATTTATTTTGTGAAACAATGCAAGCGATTCTAAGTCCCCACATACTATTTGATTAAGTGCAATAGGGTACAGTCATGTAATCTACATAGTAGTGCATCTAGTCCTTTGCCTTTAGTTATTGCACAATAAAGACCAGTGAACAAGACATGCGGACTCCTGACAGGCAAATCAGCCTACACAATGAGAAATTAGAACAGTACACCGACTGGAATGGTAAAGTAATTTAAGTCAAATGTTTTAATGGTGCAATTAAAATAAGTTCAAATATATCTTTTAAATATATTAATTTCTTTAAAGTCAGGCAAGGTGCTGTTTAAAAAAAAAATCACTATTAGCTTTGTCCACAGATGTAAGTTATCAAAAGTTACCCAAGGTAATTTTGATATTCAACGCAGCTTTAAACAATAAAAAATTGTATTTACTTCTTAAAGCAAATTATACAATTAAAGAGTCCCCGAACTTGTAAACTAAACATTCTGACACAAATGCACAAAATTAAGTTGGCAACATTAAAGGAAAGTCATCTGTTTTGAGATATGTAGTGTCTGATGGGAAGCAAACTTCTGGTCTTGACTCAAAAGCAGCTACCAGTTGAGTGGTTCTGTTTTGGCCATCAGGAAAGAAAACCCATCCACAAAACTTGCCCAAACCAATTAGATTAACAGAGCAGTCCCCTTCCTATTTGAAGCTTTCTAGAGCACACAGGAAATCTAGGTTTTTGGGCTCATATTTGTCATTGTCATATATGCTTGTGTCTCAGGAAAGCAATCAGGATTAGAGGCAAGATGCTTGTGCCCCAGTGGTAAAAGGCTTGGGATGGTTTGATCTCATGGCTTTGCCTAATGTTCACATAAATCCCACTTGTCTCCACCCCAGCTGAAAGTTGTGTGTGTTCTATGGCAATTTGCTTCCAAATGCACAACTTAATACGAAAAAAAGTAAGTTGCTATGCCTATCTCTTACCACCATTGCAATGGCTCACAGAATCCCACTCCCCATACACGTTACCACATTGACATTCTTGGAGCATGGAGGGCTGCAATCGTGTACAAAGTGTAGAGTGAAAAAAATTTCCATTGTGCACCAGCTGCCTGAGGAAAAGCTTTGGATGAGTCCAGGAGGTGAGGGGAAGTCTTCCAGTTGTACAGCTTCACTCTGAATGTGCTTGTTTGCTGTCACAAAAACTGGTAGACTTTTAAAAAGCCACAATGTGAATCACGTGTAACTTCTGGGACCACTGTGATGATTCTTAAGTTTCCTTTGCCAAGTCCAAGCTTTGCAGCAGGCAATGCAGACACCTGTCACTGGATGCGGGGAATGACACCTCACAGTGGAATGGGCACCAGCAGGCAGAGGGCAGAAGCAGTCTGAAGAGACAGTAGCTGCGGCACAAGTAAAGGCCAATGCCACAGCACAGATGGCAGCCAGGGACCCCATATGTTGAGCTAGGTCTCAGTACAGGGAACATCCATCCCATCTTCACCCGTTACAGCGGATCAGCAGCCTCCACGGGTGGGTCTTTCAGGAGGCAGGAAGTAGAGCGAGGGTCCATGGCTGAGTGCATTAGAGGGATATAAACATCATCCATGTTTGGCATGACAAAAACTTTCTGCAGGGAGACATTAAAGAATAGCCACGTGGAAGAACATTTTGTCAGTTTATGACCCTTTTCTTGTTCTAATAATTTCAGACTTTGGACAGATTTTTAAGAATATGAAAAGTTTTCTTTCCTCCACTATATATTTTTTCCTCCACTATAATTTAAAGAGTTGAAGAATCACTAGTGCACAAATAGAAGAACATAATGTATCAATTCTGAAGCAGAAGACTTTGATTTTCTGCACATACATAAAATTACAAGTGATAAACAACATTAATTTAAGAGAACTGGCTTAACTGCTGACAGTATTTCCAAATTATTATGTCCAGAACACATTCCAAGTGAATTTATGTTTGTGAATCTTAGTTTTTTTTTTGAGACAGGATCTTATCATGTAGCCCAGGCTAACCTCAAACTTGCAATGATCCTCCAGCCTCAGCTTCCTGAGTGCTGGGATTATCGATGTCCACCACCACATCTGGCAAGACAGCAAGGCAATATTTTAAAAAACCAAAAGCCAAACACTGAGGCAGAAGGATCACTGCAAGTTCAAGACCAGCCTGAGCTACAGAGTGACCTCAAACCCAGACTGAACTACATAGCAAGACCCTATCTCACCAAAAAACAAACAAACCACATGAAGCAGGCCTGGAGAATGAGAGGGTTAGTAAACTCCAAGACTCTACTAGAAGGTTATCTGGGGAGGCCCAATTTATGTTGAAGTCCTAGGGCAGTGGTGGCGAACTTATGGCAGGTGGGCTGCAGTAAGTGGGCTGTTGGTGTCACTGAAAGCTCTGAAAGGTTTGCCATCACTGTCCTAGGGTATTTGGGCCTTGATGCACAGGAGGGTTTCCATGAATGTATGATGAACCAAAGAAACTGAGCAAGAAGAATACCACACAAGGATAGGAAGCAACTTCCTTGACAGTTGGCTGGGTGCTGCTTAGCAAGCCAATTCCAGATTACACATGGCATGAAATGAAAGCAGAGTTCCAGCAGGTTGAGTTGTGGTATGAGGCATTATCATTTTGCTCCTTGACCCACATATGGGTTTCCTTTGAAGACTTACTTAGTAATACTCTATTCAGGGCTTTTGAAACCATACCTGACATTTTACCTCCATGTTTGAGCATGTGCATCTTCTCTTGGGGTGAAGGTGAACGGCTTTCGTTGGATTCTCAAAAGTGGATCCTGACCCAGATGCAACTCGGGACCTCTATTCCACCCTGAGCTTTATATACTCGGTGTGAAACATGAGATAACACTACATGCTTACCTGAAACTCTTGCTCCAGTTTCTTCTCTATCCAGTCTGTCACATGAACTAAAGTTACTTCTCTCTCTCCAAGTTTTGGCCGAGCTTTCAACTCCACATATGGTGGCTTCCGGAAGCCATACCTTTGAGAAGATGATCAGTAACAATCACATTTAGAAGCAGAGAGGAAGTAGACAAGCACTGATGGCAAACACTTCTCATTTACATGGGGCTTTATCACAACTTAAAATATCACTATTCTGAAAACCCCCTCTAAAATTTAGCAAAGAATGAATTTCTAAACTCCCTGTATTCCCTGGACAGTGTTAGGGCTGCCCCTAACGAATCAGACCAGTTCTTGCAAACTGGAAAAGCGAGGAAGTACCATATGAAAGGTCCATGACCTGAGGGTTTCTGTTCTTGTTTTCCCTAAAATGGTAGTGATCCTTTTTCTATTTTGATAACATATGCACATTACAAAAAACAAAACATAAATGCGTAAACCTAAATTTGAGACAGGTGGGGTAGCATAAGCCTATAATCCTAGCGCTCAGGAAGCTGAGGCAGGAGGATCACCTCTAGTTGGAGGCCAGTCTTAACTACGTAGAAAGATCCTGTCTCAAAACAACAACAAGACCTGGCCTGACTGTCATCCCTAGGAGAGGACCGATGAATGAAATGGGGTCAATTTTCCTTGCATTCTCATAAACATATGAGGACCTGCTTTTTCTTCCCACACTCCACACCATGCTCTTATAGCTTCCCATGGGAGCCGACTGGAACTCAAAGTACCTAGAAAAGGCACTGAGTGCCAGCAAACTGCCTTAAACTTTAATCTGTTATGGGTCAACGTTGGAGAAACCTAGGAGCTGTAAGTGTAACTAAATACTCTCAATATCTGTATTTATCTTGTGGTTCCACAGTTCATAGTTCAGCACCTGGGCACATGCTGGGGAGCACTATCCTAGGGGCCTTTAACTTCATCTCCCATTGGGCAGTGGCTTTTGTAGCTGCTAAATCTAGAAGTCTGGTGGTACAGAATAGAAATGTATGAACTCAGTATTTGAAAAAAAATTTTTTTTGAGGTTTAAAAGACTATAAAATAGTAACAGTGGTCATTTCTAGATGGTAAGATTATGGGCCTTAATTTTTTGGTCTTTTCTTATACTTGTTTTTCCAAAATCACTTTTTTAAAAATCATGAATTATTACTGTAAGAAAAAAAAATCTATACATAAAGGTTTTGTTTTTGTTTTTGCTTTTGTTTTGAGACAGGGTCTTGCTATATAGTTTGGGTTGGCCTCAAGCTCATGGTGATCCTCCTGCCTCTCCCCTGAGTGCAGGTGTACACCACCACACTTGGCATATAAAGGTACTATTAAGCTTTACTGGGAAACTATTAGTGTCATCAAATGGCCAGTTCAACCATCTTCTGATGATTCCTACAAAGCTTCCCGAACACAAGGAAATGTACAGGCAATGCTGGTTTCCCTCTGGTGGATCACAAAACTATATTTTTATTATGAGTATAGTTTGTGACACAATAAGGTTTCTTATGTAATAACTATCCACTTTTGCTTATTTTATGCAACATGCGATGCCAATTTTTTTTTTCCATGCAGGGAATAGAACTGAGGGTTTTCTATATGATAAGCAAGTGTCTTACCACTGAGCTACATCCCCAGCCAATTTAAATTTAGATTCATAGATAGAGATGCTGGATCCATAAATAATTTATTTTATTCTCAGCCCTAGCTTAATTATAATTCTTCCATCAACTGCTGAAATTCTGGAGGACAGGACAGCATATCTGCATTTTCAGTAAGTTTCCAGGTGATTCTATCTTTCGGCTGGAGCTGAGAACCAATTCTTTGCATCGATCTCCCACCACAAACACCAAAAACATGTCCTTCAGACTCCACTTCGAGGTCTAACTCAGGGAAGTATCCCTAACCACCCGGATGCTGCTGGTTGTGACCGATTTCCATCTGTTAAGTAGGGACAACCGGGCCCCCCAGCAGCAGGATGCTGTGAGAACTAGCCCGGCGGTACAGGTATAACTCAGGCTAAGCAGAGATCAAGGGCACTCTACGAGTGGCAGAAGTTACTTCTGGTGGAAGAGTCACTTTTGGAGAGGAAGAAAACTAAGAATGGAGATGGCTTATCCCAGAAACCTCATGTATTCATCTTAACTGTTCCTGGTGTGTGAAGATAAATCCTTAAATACGAATGAACCACTTACAGAAGTATAATTGGATTTTCAACTGTCCAGGAGAAGGTACATTCCTTAATCCTAAGGTTAAGCAGGCTGGGACTTTTAGGGTTATGCAACAAGAGAACTCATTTGCTGTCCCTAAAGGCCCCTCTACATACCATATGCGGTCAGTCGGGGGTGGAGGAATGTTGACCGCCAGGGTTCCTCGACATTCTTGTACTTCAACAGTTAGCAGCAGGGGTGTATTGGAGACTTCTTCAATCTTCTTCTTAATAAACTCTGTCTCTGTTGCTTTTTGGAAATATTTTGATTTGGTAATTTTATCAACGAACCTCATAATTTTACTTGTTCGATGACCTCCAACATACCTTAAAATGGGGAATACAAGAAGGTGTTAGCATAAACTTAGCTTTCTCACAGACAAAAATCCTGTGGCTCTAGGTTCGCCTTCCTTTACAGTCCTTTCTCAACTGCCGTATTGATGTGGATCACCTAATTCTGTGTTGAGGGGTGCTGTGCTGGGCACTGTAGGAATTTTAGCATCATCCCTGCCCTCTTCCACTAGATGGCACAAGCACTTTCCCCAGTTATGGCAATCATATCTGTCTCCAGATATCCTGGCCAAACTGCCCTCAGTTGAAAACTACTACTTAAGAAAAGGTGTAAATGTCAGAGTCCCTGAATTGACACTGGAGAGCTGGACAAAGTCTTCATGCAGAGAAGTTACCCTCCCTATACTATGCAAAGACTAAGCCCATGTCCTACTAGAGAAATCTCTCAGTCTCCCAATAGCAAATGGCAAATCATGCTGCATGATAGAAACACGAGAAACAGTGATTACCTATCGTTAGGTGGTGTCCCACTGACCTGATTGGCAAATATTTTTCTTTCCGTGTGTGTGTGTGTGTGTGTGTGTGTGTGTGTGTGTTACTGGAGATTTAACCCAGGGTCTTTGTACTGAGCGACATACCCAGCCCTTCTTTTTAAATTTTGAGACAGGGTCTGAGTTACTAAATTACTCTGGGTGGGCCTGAACTTATTATCGTCTTGCCTCAGCCACCCAGAGTGCTGGAATTACAAGTGTGCCACCATGTTCAGAGGCAAGTAGTTTTCAAAGGGCCTGGAACTTTTCCCCCCTTTATTATTAGGGTTTGGAACCCTAATAATGCTATGTCAAACTAAGCTGATACACTAGCAGATCAAGAAAATAAACTTTTTTTTATATAACTCATAAGACTCCCTAAGATGAGAGATCTGATTTGAAAATCCTTTGCAGTTCCAGGCATCAGGAATAGTACGCATATATAAGGAAAAACAATTTCTTTCTTTTCTTCCTCCACCCTACCTTGGTAGTGCTGAAGATGGAACCCAGGGTGTTACGCATGATAGGCAAGTGCTCTACCACTGAGCTACATCCTTAGCCCAAAGCAATTATTCTTAAAAAGATCAAGCAACTAGAGTTAAAATAACACACACACCCTGCAGCACCAACTGTTCTAATGTCTGGGTTAAAGCCGGGCGTGGTGGTGCACATCTTTAATCCCAGCACTCAGGAGGCTGAGGCAGGAGGATTGTTGTGAGTTCGAGACCAGCCTGGGCTACAAAGTGAGTTCAAGGCCAGCCTGAACTGCATAGTGAGACCCTGTCTCAAAAAATAGGGCTGGGAATTTAGCTCAGTGGCATAAGCGCCTATCTGGCAGGCGTGAGGTTATGAGTTCGATCTCTGGTACTGTAAAAACACAAAACAAAACAAAACAAAAAACAAATGTCTGGGTTATCTTCTTCTTATCTCATAAGTGAATGGGTTATTTTTTTACTAAAGTTTCTGAAGTACTGGCTTCTTTATAATCTTTTTTTTTTTTTTTTTTTTGCGGCACCAGGGATCGAACTCACAGCCTCACGCCTGCCAGGGCAGGCGCTTAAGCCACTGAGCCAAACTCCCGGCCCTGGTTTTTTGAGGCAGGGTGGCACTATGTAGCTCAGGCCAACCTTGCGCTCGCGTTGTAGCCCAAGCGGGCCTCGAACTCACAACGCTCCACCTACCTCAGCCTCCCGAGTGCTGGGATTAAAGGCGTGCGCCACCACGCCCGGCTTCTTCATAATCTTTATTTGTTTAGCTCTTGTAAATAATTCAAAGATCCACTCTGCTTGTTCCCCTATCCAAGTAACAGGCAAAAGAGTCCCCAAATAACTCATAACCCAAAAATATAGACTGATAACCATATTTTCAAAATTAACCAAAAACAAAACAAACAAACAAAAACCCACACTTCAATTTTTCAGCTTTGCAGGAGCCAGCAACTCAAAGGCAATATGGACCCCCGCTTCAGGGGGTTAAGGCTTTTCTTTCTACCTGGCAGTAGGGGGCGCCAGTGTGCAGCCAGTGCTCCTCTTTCTCCTAAGAGGACCAGGGGTGCTTTGCACAACCTTGCCCTCCAGCTTCTTTGCTATTTAATGGCAGGAGAAAGTTATGGAGTCTGGAACCAATTAAGAATGGACAGCTATACAAATCTCTCCTCTTTGGTGCCTATCCACTGACACTGGATGTTACTGTAACAACCACTCATTCAGTGTGGAGGAGGAAGAAAGGGAAAGGCTAGGCTGGAGCCCTGATCCCTGCAGACCCTGATCCACTTCTACTCACCCTTCAGCCCCTGGGAGCAGCTGTTTGTCTCCGGCACTGGGCTCTGGGGCATCGTCTTCATCAGAGGAGCCGGCACTGGAGGATTCCTCATCACTGTCAGCAAGACAGTATGCCCGGGGCCTGCAACTGCACAGGGGGACAGAACAGTGACCACCACAGCCAGTCCACTGCTTAGGAAGAGCACATGCACACTCAACCACAAGGGGGCCAAGGTGGAACCTCTGTGACACTCTCCTTGTCTTCAACCCACCAACAAAGAGAAGCCCAATCTGAGAGTCCTGATTGTTATGCAGGCAATTTCAGTGCCAAGTTCCCTATCAGGACTCCAGAGCACTTGGGCCCTGAAGAGTTAACTGCCATCTGAGCATGCGTCAAAAGGACAGGTGGTGGAGTGTGATGCAGTGACATAAAATGCAGTGATTCTGTCAGTAGTGCAGGGGGAACCAAGTGGGAGGGTGAATGGAAAGAATGGATGGTTGCAGGGGTGAGGTGACAGCTATGTTGGTGACATCAGCACCTCTCACTGGTGATGAGGACATGCAGGCAAGTCCACTGCCTCCGGCTGAGGCAAAAACTATACTTCCTGGCTTGGTTAATTCCCAAATTAGTTTTCACTCAAGACTCTTTCCTAGCAAAATTACGTATCTTACCCCATACCTGCCCCATCTTCTGAGGGTCACAAAACTAAAAAACGTAAGGTGCAAATCCTAAGGGATCTGAAGAAACAACTGACATGAGAACCCAGGACTTCACTTGAAAAACATACAAATTTGGCCATTCTCTTTGTTAAAGTAACAAAAAGCCTCATCAGAATAACATCCCTCATCGAAATCTCCAGGTTGGAGACTCAGTTTCCAGAGATGTGGGATGTGCTGAAACACCAGCAGAAGAGAGGGATGAAGGTTCCCCTCTGAGGGACTGGGGTGTCTTGGCTGAGCTCCAGTCCCCCAGAGGCAGCTCACTCCCTGGACTGTGGCTGTGTGGCCAAGAACGCTGACTGGCAGGGTCTATCTCTGAGGCTCAGGGACTTAACTGGGATGAAATGAATGAGTAGTCTCCACAAAGAAACCAAATGGTCTCTAAGTATGGGTTGGATCTTATAGTTTTGACAAGGATAAAACTGCCAAGATGGGAGGCAGCAGAGCTAGGCTGCAGTCCTTTTGTTTTCCTCTAAGGGGACACTTGGGCCACCAGAAGCTCACTGGGCCAGTTGTCTCCTGACCAACAGGGTCAAGGGCAGAGAGACAGGCCAATATAGCTAAGAAAGCCCAGCAGCAGCCCCAGCACTGCACACAGGATGGCGGGATTGAAGCCTCCACCCCTGAAACAAGAGCTGGGCGGTAAGAGGATCCGATGAGTGTCCTCCCTGGCAGGACACACGGATCCTGCTCAACCCTGGCCCTGAAACATTAGAGCCAATACTCCAGCCACCAAGTTAAAGGGAAGCTCCATCTACAAAACAGAAGCCTCTCATCCCTAACAACATCTGACTACTTATTTTTTCCTTCCTTCCGCTACAGGCCTGGCTAGTCCTGTGCTTACATGCATTTGTGGTCACAGAGCCATTTCAGAGCCTTCTGAGATTAGGCGCCCTCAGGCACTCTTTCGTTTCAGATATACACTGTAAAATATGATTCCCCAGAAAGCCTGAACTGGGTCTTGAGATGGGACAGTCAGAGATGTAAATCACCAATGATTATATAACTGTCCTACTTCTCCATCAGCAGTATGGCTGCACTCTGGGCCACACCTTGTGCTGCCAGGTGTGGAAGCTGTCCCTGCAGCATGTGGCCGGCTTCACCTCCACCTCCACATGGCACGAAGGGCTGTCTGTAGGATCTGCGATCCCAGTGAGATCTACTAACCACTACCCTTCATGTCCCCACTGGTATGTGTCTTCTAGCAGCTCCAGACCTCTGGGCAGAAGATGCCAAAGGCTGAGCACTGCAGTGAGTGCTCTGGTTCCAAAACTAATCCTTTGCATCGCAGAGAATAGGGCAGATTTTGCAATCTGAAGTAAAAAATTTAGATAATGCTATACCAGTGAAAGCAGATCCAATGAAACGAAATTCGATTCTGACCAAGTACTAACTACTGTCTGCACTGGGAGGTGTGCGTGGCACTCACTACTTACTAATTGAGCATGTAGATAAAATGTCTGGCTGATCTTCGGCCTTATAACTGAACATGCAATTTATTATCTTGACTTTATAATGTCAGCAGAAACTTCTAGAAAGATGCTCTGCACACTGAATGTGATGAGCCCAGTGGCTTTAAACACACCTCAGAATTCCAGATAAGGCTCTCAAGAGAGAGCCACCTGACTGGGCTTATTCCAGTTATGCTGCCTCTGCTGAAACTTGTTTTGGAAATGTGTTTAGAGTCAGACACAAGAAAAAGTGAAACATTTTATTATTAATGCTCTGCACTGCACCAAATATTTTAATTCTTGGTCTCATAATCATCACCTCTGACAACTTCTGGCGAGTCTCAAACTATCTACAAAGCAGGTTGACTTGCTGTCTCAGGATGGTTAAAAAATGTCACAGATTCCAGAGGAAATTCTATTTAAAAAAAGCTCTAAGAAATGTTTTAAGAGTGTATAATTAGATTCTTATAAGGATGTATTCATTTTCCTTTATTTAAGAGGAATCGGTCACACATACATCTGTCACAGATAGACATGTGCATGTACCCATGAACAAGCGTCACAGTGCACATGGTAAGGACTTGGCTCCTAGAACATCAAGGACCTGGAGAGTCAGGGATAATACAGTGGACCAATGAGACAACATGGACGCAGTGGGGTCACCATGCGGGAAGCTGCACACTGGCCCAGGCTGCAGTGGTGGCCAGGAGCAGCCCAAATGCCTCATGGGAATGCTCCACTCTAATGCCACTCAGCATGCTTCACTTTTTGACTCATTCAGGTCCTCTTCAGATCCTTTCCTAAAGTTTACACTACTCAGCTTACCACCTGAATTTCATATATGTGTGTGTGTGTGTGTGTGTGTGTGTGAGAGAGAGAGAGAGAGAGAGAGAGAGACAGACAGACAGACAGAGACAGAGACACAGAGAAATGCTGGAGGTAAAACCCAGGGCCTCTGGCATGCTGGGCAAATACTCTACCACTGAGCTGCAGCTCTAGTCCTTGAATTCCATTTTGAGAGTCTTACTGCCCAGAAGTGATGCTAATTACATACAGCACGTGACTAGACTATTTGGGACAGAAAAGGCCTACAGGAAAAATGCCCACAAATACACAGTGGATATACATTTCAAAGGAAAGGGACTTCACTTGAAGAAAGCAATACAGATCTTAATTTCTCTATCCTATCTTCAGGGTGTTACGGTGAATGAACTTCCTATCAGAAAGGGGGATTTATTTAGCTGGGCATGGTGGCACATGGCTGTAATCCCAGCATTTAGGAAGCTGAGGCAGGAGTATTGCCACAAGTTCGAGGCCAGCCTGGGTAACACAGTGAGTTCAGGACCAGCCCGAACTGCATAGTGAGACACTGTCTCAAAAAACAAAAACAAAAGAACTTTTCACAGATTGAGCAGTATCTCCTCAGACATCCCATGAGCACAATCACTTGCACACTTGGACAGGGGCTGATGAAAGCAGTGAGACAAAGTAGAGGCCCTGCCAGAGTTGGACACTGCAGTGCAGAACCTCGATGTGGCCCTGGACAGGCGGCCACAGGCTGAGCGCAGAGCCTGAAGGAAAAGCCTGCTGCTGTCCACCTCTACACAGTCTGCTCTGGGGAGGTCAGTAGCAAAGCTCAGTGATTTCTGTCTCACTCAGGCTCGAGAGGGTTCTACACGCTCATGACTGAGGGAGGAAAGAAATGGATTCTAGAATCACTGCTGGGATTAGAATTCCTTCTTCACTATGGAAGTGCTTTCAGAGGTTTCGATGCTCCCGCAAACTGAGCCAAAAGATGCATGTGGACCAGGGGTGGTGGTGCAGGACTGTAATTCCTTCCAGAAAATGTATTCAAGTGTATCTTTTGTTGTTGTTGTTGGGAGTTTGGTTTTTGTTGTTGTTTTGTTTTAGTTAGAGGCAGCGTCTCACAATGTAGTCAAGGCTGGCCGTGAGCTCACTATGTACCTCAGCCTGGTTGGTGATCCTCCTGCCTCTGTCTCCTGAATGCTGAATTACAGGCACGCACCACCACACCTGCCCAGGACCCCAGCAATTCTAACTAGGGATGTCTGAAACTCTCCCTACCCGAAAGGCCTCATCCGAACTCCCTCTCTCAGTCCTCTCAAGTCCATGGACTGTGCCTTCATGTCTGGAGCCATGATGAAAAGCCAAGCTTCTTCATGGCTTCATGTGGGACCCAAACAAGATTTAACATTCACAGGGTATGAAATGCCACACGGAGAGTTGATAAGTACCACTCACCAGAAAACACAAATCCACAGATTGCCGAATCCAAATATATTTTAATAAATAGCAGAAAAATGAAAAAAAAATAGCAGATGTAGGTTAGATTGCATACAGCAGGTGAAATTCTCCCAACTATTAAAACGGAACATTTCATCAAGCAACTCAGATAATCTAACCAGAAGAATATTCTTGAAGGTATACCTATAACTCATCCAGTCTGCTAATACCACAAGCATGAATAAAAGCAGTAGGTCAGTACTGTTAAGTAAGCAGAAATCTAAGAGCCTGTGTCTTGTACTTAGACCACAAAGGCAGCTCCTGTGGCATTTCCCTGTTATTATACTGTTACTCCCACGCAAAGGGAGCAGAGATGTGAGAAGCAGCAGTTTTCAAGTTGGCAAAAAACAATAGTAACATTCACATGTATAGTCAGAGCAGTCCCTTTTTTTTTTTTGGTCTTTTAGAAACAGGGTCTGTCTGTGCAGTTCAGGTTGGCTCTGAGCTCACTTTGCAGCCCAGGCTCATCTTGAACTTGCAACAATCCTCCAGCGCAGTCACTTTTAAGGCGTGTGAGAATATATAAGTTGTGGCTTATCTTCCTAGGCATTAAAAGGGGGTAGTGGTGTGGGAATCAAGCTCCAGCAAGATGTGGTGGCTGAGGCAGGAGGCTCACAAGTTTGAGTCCAGTCTGAGCAACTTAACAAGAACCTGCCTCAAAAAAAAAAAAAAAAAAAAAAAAAAAAAAAAAAAAAAAAAAAAAAAAAAAAAAAAAAAAAAAAAAAAAAAAAAAAAAAAAAAAAAAAGGTTGAGGATATAGCTCAGCAAGAAGTACCACCACAAAAAAACAAAGCAAAAGAAAAATGCTCCTTTAATTATCTCAAAGTTTTGGAGTATTTTTAAATTAGACAACTCTGGGCAACATAATGTACTTTCTACAAAGAAAAGAATTCACCAAGCAAATCCTTACAGTATTATTTTGGGAAGATGCTTCTCAGGACACTTGTGGAGTAGCCTCTCAGCTGCAAAATCAACCATCTCATTACAGATAATTCTGGCTTGGTGACTAAAGCAGTGACTCCCCAAAGGACCTTAGACAGCTTCACACATTGCTGTCTGTGTTAGAAAGCTGAAGATAAAAGAGTATCTGGAGCAATGATTTGGTTCACAGAGAAATTTATTGCTCAGATGGGTCTGCCCGGCTTGTCTGACTGAGTCAGTGATGCTTGCTGGGTAACCGAGACGCGATCCCCACCTCAGTGCTGACGTCAAAACAGCTGTCCCAGCTGAGCAGGGAGTGGGAGCTGCCCTGGGGGTGATGTCCGCTCTTACAGTGAGGAGTCCAGGAGCACTTACAGTGAGGCTAGCTCGCCAGCCAGGGGCGCTCAGGCCTCAGATCTCAGACCTGCTTATCCAAGGCTGCAGAGAGAGGCTGGACCCCCAAGTTTGGGTTAGAGAGTTTATATATAGACCCTTACCCTTCTTTGCCAATTTCTCCAACCTTCAGGGCTTCAACAAGAGGCTCTTTACCTAGTTTGGTCAAATTCATTTTGGTCTCAAGAGTCATCAGAAAGGATCCATTGTAGGACATTTCCAAGTCGATCCAGAGTCCTAGAGAAACAGTGAAAGAACAAGTTTTTCCCTCCCTCAAAAATGTCCTGTAAATGACAATATAGACACTTGTACTTTAAACTGGGTATGCCTGGAACTCTAGCATTCGGGAGGCTGAGGCAGGAGGACTGCTGCCAGTTCAAGGCCAGCATGGGCTAAACAGTAGGTTCAAGGTTGGCCTGGACTACATAGCAAGACCCTATCTCAAAACACCAAAAAATTATATATATGAAAACTTGTAGTTTAAAGGACCTAAGTCAGCATCACACCAACAGTCTACACATGGCTTGCACTGCCCGTACAGGCGCGGGGAAGGTGATGAAAGCAGAGCTCCACCATCAGTGTGCACAAGCAAAGATGCAAATGGTTCTCCATCTGGCAAATGGCCGGTACTTCAACCTACGGTGGTGGTCCTGGTGAGTTCAGCACACTTTAGCAAGAGAGGCCCAGACTCTACCTCCTCCTATTTCATAGGAAGACACACACCCAGAAGGGAATGGGCCTGAGCCAGAGCTCGACCGGGACGGGCTAGCTGAAGGCCTATCCATCATGAGGCAGAAAGGACAGAGACTATCTGTCCCTTCCCTAAACACACATAAGGGAACCACTGCCTTTCCTGAAATTATTCAGTGCTTGAAAGAGGGGCAGAAAAACGGGTCAGATTTAGTCTGGTATGATAAGAAAAGTGATAAAAAGAATCAGAATCTCTTTCTTTCTAGAAATTTACAAGTAATGGAAACAAGAGGATTACCTCTCAATTCCTAAGATTATCCAGGTGAAGCCAGGTAGCCACTTTGTACCTGAGTTTAAAGATCTATTTCTTAGAAAGATACTATTGCTAATGAGTTTGTACCTAAAAATGTTTTAAGTTTGTGAAATTTCACTGTGGTGGCCACAGACGAGTGTGTAAAGTGCCACAGGACCACCCTGAGACTCTCTGCTACTGGAAGGGTTTATGATAGGACAGGTAAGACAGACTACAATGAGTTTTCCCAGACTCACAGGTCCGTAATACCTCACTGACTTTCAATCAAAATGTGACTCTTCCAGTGGGTGTTTAAATGTTAATAAACATAAGACAAATGACGACATCTAAAAGGAAGCAGGAAATTAATCTAAAACCATTGTTCAAACAGCAACATTTTCGAGCAGTTACAGTAAATAATCCCTCCCCTACATGTCTACCTCTCAGATAAAACCATTGCTTAACCCCAAGAAGCACTAATGGCGTAATTCCTCACTAAAGGCAGGACAATTTCTATTTCTGAGTTCAGCACATTTTCTTTTTCCATAATTGAAGGTGAGTATTTTCCGTGAATGACCTGGTTTAATGAAGTGATATGCAGATCAACTGTGACTGTCAGGTCTATAGTAACACTCAAATTCCTTTATTTCCTGCTTACATTAAAGCAGTTGAAAATCACTAATTACCTTGTTCTTCAAAATACCGTTACTGACAAATCTGCTGGAAGACAGACTAAATAGAACTCTTGAAAACATCAGTGTAGGCAAAGACTTTATGAACAAAATCCCAACTACACAGGGACATCACGAAGAATCAACAAATGCGATCTCATCTTATTAAAAAGCTTTTGCACAGCAAGCGAAACCACCAACAAAGTGAAAAGACAGCCTGCAGCATAGGAAAAAAATTTTGCCAGTTGTTCCTCAAAGGATTAACACCTAGAATACATAAAATGAACTCAAAAAAATCAGACTCCCCTCAAATTTAAAGACCCAGTCCAAAAATAGGCATCTGAAATAGACACTTCTCAGATGAAGTAGTAGAAATGGCAAATAAATATATGAAAAAAACGTTCAACATCATTGGTCACTCATGAGACACAAATTAAAACAACGCTGAGTTTCTATATCACTTCAGAAAGAATGGCTATTATCAAAAAATCAACCATTAACAAACGCTGGTAGAAAAAAAGGAACCCTCTGCCACTGTTGGTGGGAGTGCAGACTGGTACAATGACTGTGGAAACCAGTGTGGAGACTCCTCAAAAAGCTTGGACTACAGCCCCCATTGGAACCAGCTATTTCCCTTCTTGGTATCTTCCTAAAAGAATTAAAACCATCATATCATAGTGATATATGCGCATCCATGTTTACAGTGGCACAGTTTGTAATAGCTAAATTTTGGAAACAGCCCAAATGCCCATCAACCTATGAATGAATAACAAAAATGTGGTTATTCTATAAATGGAGTACTACTAAGCCATAAAGAAGGATAACCTTGAGACATTTCCAGGTAAATGGATGCACCTGGAGACCATACTCTAAGTGAAATAGATTTGACACACACATTTAAATACCACATAGTTTCCCTGGTATGAGAAACCAAAGGGTAAATAAGGAGCCAAATGTATAATAGATACTGTGAAATAGAAAATGTTCAAATAAGGAGAATGGGGGGGGAGGAAAAGAAAAAATGAGGAAAGAAAAGTAGAAATCAAGTTTTTGCAAATAGGAAGGGGAAGAAGGGTTGAAGAGAGGGCAGGTGAAGGGGAAACAGACGAAGACAAGTCATGAACAAATTCCCTATGAATATGATCATTATGTGCATCGGAAATGTACCAATAAACTTAATTAATTTTAAAAAACCAAAATACTGTTACTATAAATAAAAGGCACATCTGTTTCAATAAAGTCATTAATCACTTCCAGCATAGAACAAAGACTACATATTAATTTAAACCCAATATAAAGACTATTGATACAAAATACATTTATTTGTTTGTTTTTTGAGACAGGATCTTGCTACGTAGTTCAGGCTGGTCTTAGACTACGTAGCCCAGGTTGGCTTTGAACTTGCAGTGATCCTCCTGCCTCAGCCTCTTAAGTGGTGGGATTTCAGGCATGCCCTACCATGCCCAGCTCAAAACACATTTATTATTACAGTTGCTACCTCCGGCTTCTTTTTTTTTTTTTTTTTTTTTTTTTTTTTTTTGCGGCACCGGGGATTGAACTCACAACCTCGCGCCTACCAGGGCAGGCGCTGAAGGCACTGAGCCAAACTCCCGGCCCTCCAGCTTCTTTAAACTTGAAAATTAACAGATTCAAACTACCTGGCTACTAGATGTATTCAAACATGATTACTTCTTTTGGAAAGCTTAGGCGTCCAATAAATATTAACAATATGCTTTGCTTTTGAAAGTTGTCCTACCAAAGGCACCAAACTTACTTCTTCCCAAATGGAAAGTCCTGTTCGTTTTTTAAACAACAGGACTAGGCTTAGTGAAGCCCTGGCTCAGGCCCAGTCACTGGGAAATTGCACCCCTAGGGTAAGGTTCAGCCCCAAAGCCGGGAAACTGAGGAAGTTCAAGGGAAAAGAAAAGCATGGAGCCCAGCCTCCTGGCCTCTGCACCTCAATTTCCTCATCCACACAAGGGGATCCCACTGCCTCTCCCGGGGGAGCGCTGCAGCACCTGGCACGCCCTGGAGGGGTGCTTCCCGTTCTCCGCTGGGCCGGCCCACCCTCACTGCTTGCACTGCTCTTGCCTATGGCTGTTGCCACAGGATAGCCAAAGACCTGCCACCAGAATGAGGCCTGGCTACCTCAACCACCACATACACTCCACAAAGCCCACCCGCAAGGCCTTGCTCTGCTCTGCAGCCAGAGATAATGATAGTCAAGAATGGCTTGAGCTGGCCATGGTGGCATACACTTGTAATCCCAGATGCTTGGGAGGGTAGGGCAGGAGGATCACATGTTTGAAACCAGTCTGGGAAAACTAGTGAGACTGTCTCAAAATAAAATAAAAGTTTAAAGTGGCTAGGGCTATAGCTCAGTAGCAGAGCATCCCTGAATTCAATCACCAACACGAAGCCCAGGATGGTGGCACATACCTGGAATCCTAGCACTCAGGAGACTGAGGCAGGAGGATCGTCACAAGTTCAAGGCCATCCTGCACTACATAGTGAGCTACGTAAGCGAGACCCTGTCATAAACAATCAATATCCAGAACTGCAAAAATATGGTTTGAGAACTTATAAAAATAGGTATGAATTTCAGGTATTTCTACAAATCACTATGTGCTACAATGAGATGAAGATAAGAAGAGTATTACAGCATAATACGCGAAGAAAAACTTACTCCTGTAGCAAGTTGTCAGCTTTTCTGAACTTGAGATTTAGCACACACCAAGTACCTTGAAGATTTACCAAGCAACAAGTACCCCGAAGAACTTCAAACATGTGCAACTTGAAGACCAACTGATTTTGTACCCTGGGGGTTGGGAGGCCCTGCCTTGCAAAATTCAAAGATGAAATGAACAAGGACTAGAGTCATTTTATTTAAAATGCTGCTTTCTATAACTACCAGGCTCTTCCTCACTCAGTGCCCATGACAGGAGGCCGCTGCGGGCAGGGTGGCACCTACCAAAGCTGGCACTTCATTCGGCGACACGTGAAACACAACTGACAGCGAAGGTGACAAGCTTTGGTCACTGTCCATGCAAGGAGCTGCCAGGAGCTCAGTGGCTGCTTTCCAAGCTGCAGCCTCACCTGGTCAGGAAGAGCTGCCAGCACCGCAACCCAGAGGGACAATGGGCGGAAATGGCAGCTCATTCTATCAAATGCGCTTATTGAGTTCTTACTGCATAGTATCTGAACGGGGACACTGAGATGAAGCCCTGCCTTCAAGAAGAATATACCTGAGGGAGAGTAAAGATGGCCTTGACCACAGCGTGCACCTCGGAGGATGCTGATGCACACTGCTGACTGCACGTCCCCGGAGATGAGGGCCAGGGACAACCAGAGCAGACATTCTTCTGCCTTCCCTTAGGCTTTCTAGTTAACAAAGGCCACACCCTGCCATAGCAACACACATCTGGGAGTCTCACACAGCATCTCCCTGTCTGACTACCATTAAATTCTCTGATAGGCTTAACAGGTCATCTGCTGCTTGGAAGGTTTTAAGGGACCTTTGAGCCTGTTCATTTGAGCTGGCCCTCACATTCCTTGCTTCTCTCTTTTCCAAGACCCCCTGGTTTTCACCTGGAAAGTCAGCATTTGGCATCCAAGTACAAGACCTCCTTAAGAATGGAGTATTTGATAATCTATCATATCAAGATCAGAGGCTGGAGTTATTCAGCTCTTAGAAGAATGCATCAGTGATTATTTTGTTCCTGACAAACAGACTGGTGCCCTACTGCTCCTGCAAATACTTCATAAAATTAGCAGCACCCTGAGTCTGGACCTGGCTTTTATGATGATGTTTTTAGCTTTCTCTACCAACAAATGATACAGAGCTCTGCCTCTACAAGGTCAACACAGCCAAGAATCAAGATTCCTCTGCACCCATGTTCCACAGAGGTATTCCCCCTTCTCCATACAACCTTTTCCTTGTCTGTGACACTCCTGCCAGGCCCATGCAGCCAGACTGCCCTAGCTGCTAACTGCCTGCGTGAGGTATAGGAGAGGGATCCAGTGTTAGTATCCTACTAATACTAGTTCCAGTTTTCTACAGTAGGAACTTTGGTCCTGGCACTGGACCAAAGGCAGGGGACCCAATATTCAGAAAATTGGTATAGACCATGGGTACCTATGGCATGACTAGGGGCATCTCTGGAGACAGACAAGGTTCTCTCCCGAGGGACTTGGTGACCTTTCCATAGAATCTAAGACCTTTAGGGTCAGGGATTTAGCTCAGCAGTGTAGTGCCTGCCTGGCAAGCGCAAGGTTGTGAGTTCGATCCTGGTACCAACCAAAAAAAAAAAAAAAAAAAAAGAATCTAAGACCTTTAATGAAAACTTGGTATAGTGGATTGGTAACTGGTGGTCAACTTAAATACCAGCTGAACAGAGTCAGCGTGGTGCTAAGCTTGGATGGCCCACCTGAGGACTGTTGCCAGTATAAAAAGGAGACCTGGAGAGGAAGAGTGGCATTATGGGTTTTCCTAAGTGAGTGTTGTCGATTGGAGCTGTTGGCTCTCATGGAGGAGTTTGTCATGCTGGCCTCCCTGATATGAATCTGGCTATTATCATGGGAGGAACTCGGGACCTCACTGTCGCTGAAGGTGGCTGTGGTACTTTTCAGGGGAGCCCTGGTCCTTATTTTGACAATCACTTCTTGGCTCCAGTACAGAACACTCAGCCTGCTGGCACAAATCCTTCACCCCACTAGCAGACTTTCTAGCTTCCACCACTGACCTTGGGGCCTTCCCAGTGCAAATCTATGAAATGGACTTGCATGAGTCATTGTCATGGGCTCTAGGCCTCCAGTTGGACTCATGGCAGGCATTGTCATGGGCTTTAGGTCTTAAGCTGGACTCATGCAGGACACTGCTGTGGGATCCAGGCCCTCGGCTGCATTTCCTTGAGTCTTTAGTGTGTGGACAGATTTCCTGCACTTTCCTTGTATTTAACTCCTTGGGTGATCATCATAAAGTAATGATGTGTCCTGTATTGTTCTTGCAACCCTTGCTTACAACACTTGGGTTGTTATTTGGGTCACTCAGTGACTCTTTATAGACTTAACTACTCGCAGCAAAAGCCCTTTACCTCCTCCCCGCAAAGTCCATGAATCAATCCAACCCTGAGGGGTCGTACTCCACATCTGGGGCTCATTTGGCCCTGCTGACACACCTGTGGGTACACAAATACCCTGGGTGGCAGAAAAGGGCCCCCACCAAACCCCTGCAGTGAGCTTTACTACAACACAGCTTTGCAGTAGCACAGCTGCCACCAGCAGCTCCATGTGCCACGTGTGTTCCCTCAGCACCTCGCACATAATGTTTAGTTTCCACCACCACCACCACCACCAGCAGCACTTTATGGATGAGGAAACTGAGGTGCGGCAGCTTCCCCTTGGTCTGGCCACTGCACGGCACAGGAGCACAGCATACACACAGGGCCAGTGCTCTTGAGCTGCTGGTCCCAGCCCGGAAGCTGTGGAACAGGATGGAAAGAGGAGGCTGCTGATGGCCCCTGGCAAGCCACCTCCTCTGGGCTTTCACTTGTGCAGATACGGAAGGGTCCGTTAGGGGACTCTGGCTGACCTTTCCAGTCCAAATCATCAACGCGTGCCATTCTTGGGGTTTTAAAGAGTTATACGTTCTCTGGGCTGCAGATTTAGATCAGTAGTGCAGTGCCTGCCTGGCAACTCAGGTGAGGTCCTGAGTTTGATTCCTAGTACCCTTCCCCACCCCCCTCCAAAAAATTTATACAACCTCTATTATGTTTTTTTTTTCCTTCCTTAATGCATAAGAAAAAAGATTAGGAGAGCACATACCAAAAATGTACCAAAAAAAAAAAAAAAAGTAATCCTGGCTATGGTGGGAATGACAGGTTATGCTTTCCTCATTATCTTTTTGGGCTATTTCCGTTTCCTCACATGATTATCTGCTGAATAAATGAGCAAACATCAGAGTTAATAAAAGGACTGGAAACAGCCTGGCTAGGAGGGATGGGCTGGTGGTCCCTAGAGGGCGGGCCCTGCAGGTGGTGGCCAGCAGGTGTAAGAGGGGTTGGGGAGGCCAGACCAAAGTAGGAAGGGTAACATGCGTGCACCCCACGGATGGAGGGGTTGCTCATAGAATGTGTGGAGAGCAGGGAAAGCCCACAGCTGAGGCAGGGGGCACAGTCAGCTTCTCAGGGGCAGAGCCTGACCATCTTCCCAGTACCTGCCATTGGTGGGCAGGGAGGCTGTCTGGGGAATGAGAGTCACGCTCCTATTCCTAGCTCTAGACTGTTGCGTGCCCATTAGAGAGTGGATTGGTGAGCGTGTCAGTTAGAGGAGCTACGAACTGTTCTCTTAACAGCAAGGCCATGAAAGCTGAGAGCAGCACTTTTTTCTCTTTATCTGGCAAGATCTACTGGCTCTGCGCTCTCAGATGGTCAACTGGACACCACGGCCACCCACATTCTAAACTCTCCGACAGCAGCATCGAAGGTGACAACAGTGACAGAAGAACAACGACAGCCGGTGCTTACAAAGTACTTGCCTTCCATCAGGTGCTGTCTGAAGCACCTTTCAGGTATGCACTCATGGAATCTCACAAGCTGTGAGGTGGATACTGGTAGGGTCCCCATGTGAGCGATGAGGAAATGAGGTTCAGCAGTCTGCCCTAGGCCTCAGGGCAGTGAGCTGGGGGGTGGGTCTCACACTAGAACTGGTACTCACAACTACACACTCTATGTTGCCTCCCTAGGGTGGAATAATCCTACCAGCTTTGGCCTCAATATCCCTCCATTAAGCAAGCACGAGTCAGGACGTAGTTTCTCATTTTTCCAAAGGGCATGGAGGTGAGACAGTCCCAAGGGAGGTGTCTCTCCTTGGAGTTATTAAAGATTATATCACCTAGTGACATCACAGTCATCTTTGTACACAACCAAACTCTGTGGTGTTCACACTATGATACTAACTCATGAAATCAGCGAAAGACAGTTCTCAGAAAGTACCCTCATCATTAAATGATGTATATTTCCTTTATGTTAATTTGTTTTGCCACCATACATGAATCCTTTGTAGAGCTGGAAAAAAATCTAACTTGATCAGACTTAATCCTACAGGATTTATTTTTTTCCTTTTTCATGGTTTTTCAGGGTTTCACGATGTCATTCAAGCTGACCTTGAACTCACTATGCATGTAGTCAAACTGGCCTTGATTCTTGGTGACCCTACTGCCTCAGCCTCCTGACTGGTGGAATTACAGGCATGTGCCATCACACCAGGCTTCACTCTTTTCTTTGGTAATGTTTTCACCCTTGTTACACAAGCAAGCATCTCTCAAAGTTTCCCTGAAGGGAGTTAAGTATGCCTCAAATGGATTAAAAACCAGTAAAGCTTTGATCTCCGTAGTGAAGTATCTCACACAGCTCCTGCTGTAGAAAACAGGAAAGAAGCTTGACACTTAGGTCTTGAATTATCCTCAAAGCCCGGCCAAAGCTGTTCCATGAAGCTGCAGAGTTCAAAGCCACAGGGACATTTCTTAGATGCAGCCTGCTCTGACCTTATAACCCCTCTCCTTGGAAATTTCTATTAATTCAACCACGGATAGTCATGAGACAAGAGACTGCTAGCACATTAGAAAACAGAACAAGTACACATTATTTACTTTATAAAAGCCAGAGTCTCAGGAGGCTTGTGTTAGCTGATCATTTACCAGCTCGTTATCAGTCAGTTCCTGAAAAGGCAGAGAACACAGGTAACAGAGGCCACCAGGGTGACAGGCAGGAGGGCAGCTCTTGTACACAGACAAGGTAAAGATCCCAGTTACGCAGCGAACACTTTCATGACGCACCTTTTAAAATTGTGAATGGGTCAAAATGAACAGGAGCTAAACCATTTGCAAAGAGTCTAAATCTTTTCTATCGCTCTCAGTGAACCAGAAATTACCAAACCCAAGAACACTCAGATTCATCAGGTGTGCACATAATTGAATGGTTACAGGTGTTCTCAAAAGGCAGGTATTAGGTAGAGTTCTAGATTTGCAAATACTCTAGTCCATCTTTCCCTGAAATCAGTGTGATACTAGAACATGGATATAGGGGCTCCCTGTCTGCTGAAACACTGCTAGAGATCTGCAGAGTTGCTAACTGCGGGGCTGGAAAAGTTTCCTTGCTGTTACATCAAAGGTACACAACAGTAGAAAAACAATTTCACTAAATACCATCCAAGAGCCATTTAATACAACAATACAGAGAGAAAGGCTGCTTCTATAGCTTACAAAATTTACAAAACATTTACTTCAAAACAAATATTACTCTTGAAAACCTGTGATTAATTCTTCCCCTACCTTGTTCCTGGGCCACTTTAGGAATAATGCAAACATGGCTAGGTGGAGAGAGACTCCCTGAGGAAGGGTGCTAGAGTGAGGAGACCGGCATGGCATGGGTGACTTTTGCTTACCTGGCTCACTCCTCTTTTTTTGTTTCTTCCTCCTCAGTACTGGGAATTGAACTCAGTATACTCTACCACTGAGCCACATTTTTAATCCTTAAAAAATACACTTTTTAAATATTTTGCGACAAGAGGCTAAATTGTTCAGGCTGGCCTGGAGCTTTTGATACTCCTGACTCAGCCTCCCAAGTAGCTAGGATTGTAGCTGTTACCACGCCAAGCTCCTATTTTTGTTTTTTGTTTTTTTACTAAACTCCTACATATTAATTTTTCCCAGTCAAGGTCCTTTTAATCCAACATGACACAACAGACACATAAATCATTACATTATCCTAATAATGCTAGTTAAACTCTCTCCACATTCTAATTAACTTTTTCCTTTTTCTACAAGAGTAGGCAGCCACACATGGTGGTGCATGCCTGTAATTCCAGCACTCTAGAGGCTGAGGCTAGAGGATCGCCATGAGCCCAAGGGCAACCTGGGCTTGCCTGAGACCCTGTCTCCACTTGATCAGCCAAAAGGCCAAGAAGCAACAGAGACCCTATCTCAAAAAAGCAAAAAAGCCGGGCATGGTGGCGCACGCCTTTAATCCCAGCACTCGGGAGGCTGAGGTAGGTGGAGCGTTGTGAGTTCGAGGCCGGCTTGGGCTACAATGCGAGCGGAAGGCCGGCCTGAGCTACATAGTGCGACCCTGCCTCAAAAAAACCAGAGCCAGGAGTTTGGCTCAGTGCCTTAAGCACCTGCCCTGGCAGGCGTGAGGTTGTGAGTTCAATTCCCGGTGCTGCAGAAAAAAAAAAAAAAAAAAAAAAAAAGAACAAAGGACACTGAGTCAGGCAGAGTGGCACATGCCTATAATCCCAGGAGGATGGTACCAGCTTGAGCCCAGCATGGACAATTTAGTGACTTAGCAAGACTCTCTCGAAATATAAAGTTAGAAAAAAAGGTCTGCTCAGTGCAAAGGCCCTGGGTTGATCCCCAGTACAGTAAATTTATACATACATATATACATATATATATATTTGTTTGTTTGTTTGCTTTTTCCTCACAAAAAACAGGATGGCTAAAAATTTCCCAATTCCCTCCAAACACAAAACCTTGTTATGAATTCACATCAATGGACAATGGAAATATCGGAACAGTCACCTAAATGGTTCATTAAATCCTACTCCAGTCAATTAAGAATTACCTTGGTGATCAACGTAAGGCTTGAAGGCCTGAAGGATTTTTGGCACAGCCACTCCCATGTCAAGTTCTGTCAGAGTTAACTCATTCATAAAGTAGGGGAGCTAGAGAAAAGAAGTGAAACAGTGAGGGAGACACATCAGTAACCTGGTAAAAATGCTGAGATAAATTAGAATTTAACAGACTCTGAAGGAATGGTGGTCACGGTTTTGGAGACACGCGGTTTATTTACCCAAATTTAACCGCATAAACCATACACTGGGCATCGGTACCACCGAGTCTTGCACGAGGTGGCCCGTTTCCTGATCTTTGGGGATTTATACTGGAGAAGCAGAAACAGGTAAGGAAAGTAGAGAACAGTGTAATCTCATAAAACAGGGGATGGGACAGAGGTGGGGCTCAGACCACGGTGGCTATCTTGGCGTCAGAAAGTCAGGAAGGCCAATAAAACCCAAGTACGGGGAAATGGATCTTTCTCAGACTGCTAGTGGGGAGTAAGAAATTGTTACAACGTTTCTGATAGGCAAACTTACCGTAACTATTAAAATCATAGGTATTACCATCTGTTAAAATTCTTGAAACAAAATCACATCCCCTTGCACCTATGCTATGCTCTGAAATTTTCTACCTGCTTCCCCTATATCCACCCTCTATGCCTCTGGTCTCGGTGAACTGCACCCATGGTCTCTCTAGCTCCGAGTGGGCCTAGTTAATGGTATTCACCAGTGGGCAGGGGATGGGGAGGGACAGGCAAAAGTGTGTTGTCAGGCATTTGACCCCTCCTTCCACTGAATGTCACAGCCTCCGAGATGGGCAGCCCTTTCTACACAGTTCCCTTGCCTGAGTTTTGGTGACTGCTTCCTGCTTTTGCCCCTTCAGGAGGGCCACTTCTGCTGGCCCACGAGTGCTGCAGTGTCCCTTCTGGTCTCTCCACCTCCCCTCTGATTCCCATCTGAGTATGCCATCTGGTTCCTGCTGGGCCCCAGCTAATGCACACCCCTAACCTATCACAGGAGTTTGCTACAGAGGAAACAACATAAAAATACTGGAATCATGCTCAGAAATTCCTACTTCATCTCAAAATTATTCATGTATATTTCCTCCACCTGGATCTGTGTATGTGTTTTGAGACAGGCTCTCACTATATAGTTCAGGCTGACCTTGAACTTATGCTGATCCTCCTGCCTCAGCCACCTACATGCTGGGATTACAGGTGTGTGCCACCACGCCCAGCTTTCTGTATGTATTTTTAATCTTTATATTATTCATTATTTTAGTGTAACATATAAGTTAGGCGTCAAATTTATTTTTTCTCCCAAATGGCTATATATTAACTTGTATACTGAGCAACCAACACTTTCCCTACTATAGTCACCTTTAAATTCCTACCACCCCAGAGTCTGTATCGAGCTCTGTTACCAGCCAAGAGCAGACTGCTCTTATTACTACAGCTTAGGAATATATCTTACTAATACTATAACTATAGTAATATATTTTATAGTCTGGTCCATCTTTTTATCTTAGAGTTTTCTTAGTTATATCTTTCCACTTGAACATGAGAATAATTTTGTAAAGTTTAGAGTAAAATTAAGATGTTTAAAATAAATATAACTGACTGTTCCAATAAAACAAGGCTGCACGTAGCCTGGCGTGGATTTGATACTTACTCAGGAGGACCTTTTCAGTGGCCTCCTTGCAGAGAAGTACGAACTTTTATGACTCACCAGCTCTGACTTTTCATAAGATGGATGGATTATGTAAAAGAGGTTATGATGGCAGTGATGAACCAAATGTGACAGTAATAGTGTTCAAATGTGTGTGTGTATGTATGTATGTATTTATTTATTTATTCATTCATTTATTTATTTATTTTTAGGGAGAAGAAACTAGAGGTTCTCAGAAACCTTGGCCCTCCTGGCCAGTGGGGTTACCTGCAGTTCCAGCACTCTGAGAGGCTGAAGTAGGAGGATCACAAATTTAAGCCCACCTTCGGCAACCTACTGACTTAGCAAGACCCTGTATCAAAATAAGTAATAAAGACTGGGGATGCAGCTCAGTACAAAGGCCCTGGGTTCAATCCTCAGTACCACAGAATGAAAGGAGGGAGGAGGGAGGAAGGAACCTGAGCACCCCCACGAGTCCCAGATCTGACCTCCATGACTTCCAGGAAGAATCTGTATCCCCGCATCTCAGGTGCTCTGGAAGGAGCAGTCTATTCCACTGTCCTCTACCCTCTGCCCAGGACCTGCCACCAAATGTGCATTCTTGAACTGGTGGTTGCTACATTTGGAAAATCTTTCTCCAGAGCAATGATGTTATAAATTGGTATTGACCATCAATCTACAAAACACTACTTGGTCAAGAATGTACCCCAAATCACGTATGCTTGTCACGGTGCTTTTTATTCATTATAGTCATTCTAAGGTCTAGCATTTCAGGAGCCTGCCAGGTTGGACTTCTGAGGGCTGCTACCCAAGGAAGCACTGCTAGCCTCCAACAGTGCTTCTATGGGAACAAGAATCTGATACCGAGCCAGATGAGGAACTTAACTGTCTCTCCTCTCCCTGTCACACCGCCCTCCCCAACCCCGTCCTGCACCCTACCAGTCCCTGCAAAGGCAAATGAAGGACCTGAGACAAAGATGGGGCTCAAAGGTATGAAGGTTAGGGAAGTGGTAAGGGTGGGTGGCATAGCTACCAGCGAGCACAATGGGGAAGGACAATCAGCAGGTTCTTTTTCCCTACTTATTCATCCATCTACCCAACCCCAACAATCTAGACCATCTATAACCAGCTCCTCCTCATATTCCTTCTTGTCTATCTCTGGTCCTAGAACAGCCTCTTTCCTACCCTGTGGGAGAAGGCAAGAGAAGGTCACCCCTCCTGTGCAAGTCAAGCAGAAAGTCTCTTCCCTTCCCACCCACAGGGCCCCAAGGTAAGCACATGCATGTTCTTTAACCTCCTGAGTAAACCAAACTGGGGACAGAACAGTCAGGTATATGGGACATGCTCAGGATGAGGGTGATAAGCCAGGTACTATATGCAATGACAGTAGCATCTGCTGACACAGGCATGACAGGCCCATAACCTTCAAAGGTCCCAAGGTGTTTCTGAGCAGCAGTCAGAGCCAAGAGTGTATTTGCTGCTGGGGCAGAAACTCAGGGAGTTTAAAATTCATCCTGGGGCTCCAGATACACACGGAGGGCTGCTCTCCACAGAGCAAAGGCAACGGTGTGAGACTGCAGGCCAAGGCCAGTGAAGAGTTCCCCAAATGTCAGGCCTGGAAGGGACACCTGGAGGTGGGGAGGTCTTCATCACAGGGGGCTCCTCGGGCTCCTCCAGGCACTTCTCCAGCCCCTCCTGGCCTTGCCTGGCTGTTAACCAGCATCCACTCACTGCCAGTTTGAAACGAGTTACTAAACTAGCTCTTCAGGGCACATGGCTATTTGGTGGAAATAAGGGTTCTTTTGGCAGGGGCAGTGGCAGGTGCAGAATATTATACTTCTGCCTTACTGATTATTCCCCTGCCTGAGTCTCCCCTGGTCTGTAAGGCACCTCACCAGGCAGCAGCTCAGGATGAGGGCGGGGGCATGGCTAGTAGCAGAGGGGACACAGCCAGCCCCCAACTCTGGTGCTGCTGGCTCTAGACCATTCTTTTCCATTCTAAACTTTTACAACTTTTCATCTCAAAAATCAAAAACAGGTGGGCATGGTGGCACATGCCTATAATCCCAGCACTCTGGAGGTTGAGGCAGGAAGATCGCTGTGAGTTTGAAGCCAGCTTGGGCTACACAGTGAGACCCTGTCTCAAAACAAACAAAAAACCAAAAAGGGGCTGAGTGTGGTGCATGTCTAGCACTTGGGAGGCTGAGGCAGAGGACTGTCATGAGTTTAGGGCCAGCTTGGGCTACATAGTGAGTTCGAGGTCAGCCTGAACTACATAGTGAGACCCTCTCTCGAAAAGAAAAACAAAACAAAACAAACAGCAAAATGCAGTTTAAGTCTGTGAACTGTAAAAGCCTCCGTGACCAGCAAGAGAAGAAAATGAGTGCAGAAAACTCCCTCAACTTTCCCTAAAGCCACTACACTCAGCCACAGGAAAGAGGTGCCACAGACCCCCACAGGAGACAAGGCTGACCATGCCTCACTGTGCCCTAGAATATGTGTGACAACAGTGGCATCCATCTGCAGCTCAAGCACGCCCTGCTTTCTTTTTCACACTGCTAGGTGTAGCCCTCCTGCTCAGGCAAGGGCTGACGGTGTCTGGGAAACAGCCCCAACTGACTGTCTGCCTCAACCCAGGACTCCAGCCCCACCAGGTCCAAGGTGGTGGAGAGGCTGGGCTGCTGAGTTGGCTGCTGACAGCTCATCTTCCAACATGGAAGGTCACTGTGGCTTGCTGTTCCTCAGGGAACTGGCTAGCAGAAGTGGGTTCAGTCAGCCCTCAACTTACCCCAAGAACACACGCTGGCTAACACTTGTCAAGAAGTCCTTCTAAAACCCTACCCAAATTCTGCCGGGACACCCACTCTTCTGGCCTAGAAGGCAGCCCTTCCTTTTTATCAGGGGCTGGAGAAGGGAAGAACCTGGCCCAAAGGTGCCAGACAGGCTCTACAGGCACTCAACCAAGTCAGAGAAGATTGACCTTTACCCACAGAAATGGCCAAAATTAAACTAAAGATCCACCGTGCATGTATTCTCTTTCTAATCCAATTTTATGTTGGCTCATAATTTCTTAACCTGGGGTCCTTGAACTTACTGAAATTATGGGCAAAACAATGTGTCAATGTACATTTTTCTTTCTTTTTTTCTGAGACAAGATCTATGTAGTCCAGGCTGGCCCTAAACTTGTGGTGATTTTCCTGCATCAGCCTTCTGAGTGCTGGAATTACAGGCTTGCACTACCATGCTGGGTTATCTCAGTGTACATTTTTCTAGAGAAACAATCTCCAGGATTTTGTTTCTCAAAGATATCCACTATATCCACCTACCCCCCCAAAAAAAGTTCAGAGCCAATTACCTAAGTTACTGACTGGGCAAGCTCTTAGTGAAGACTTACGGACCAAAGTGATTCTTCCTTGGCTGGATCTTTACTGGGCTGAAAACTTATTGCTAAGAAACCTTTATAAATTCTGTTGTTTGGCACAGGCACGCTTTAAAGACAGTCATGAGGAATACTTAACACAGTTTAAATTCACTTCTAAGACAGCCTAGCTTAGTGCAGGAGTGTTTCCTCGGCAAATGGAGCTACAACACAGCACTACTGGGCCAGGAACTAAAGGGCCAACGCAGACACACTGAGAGCCGGGGGTAACTGCCTCAGCTATGGGAAGGGGTGCAGCTTGGATTTCCTCTAAGTGCACCACACGGCCTGGACCAACGGGAGGCTGGGAATGTTCTGAACAAATTAACTTTTTCTAACTCAAAGATAATAAAACTGTACAAGACAAATCAGTTATAGGAGCTCACATTTTCCCAAATTTTGGATTATCACCTGGAGTGGATGATGTGGCAGCACACACGGGCATCCACCCGCTCACACAAAATGAAACAACAGGTTACTAAGTCCCCAGATGTAGTTAGTCTGAAGAGCAAGATCAGTCTGTGACCTGGGTCAGATGTGTTGTTTGAGAAGAACTTACTGCCCAGGTATATTATATGCTTAATCGAGGCTATTTTTCTCTATGATGCAAGGGTGGAAAATGTCCAGAAGTTATAAAGTGAGGATTAGAAATCCCTTGAGCAGAGAACAATACCTTTATTTTGCTAAGTTTCATTTGGATTTTCTTTGACACCAGATCAGACCAGTACTTCTCTCCTAAGAAGTCCCAAAATATTCTTCCAAGCAAGGCATTCACCCAAGCTTCTTGTTCTTCCTCCTCAGCGGGTGGAGCCTCTGGCAACTGGCAAAAGAAAAGGGACCAAAATTAGCTAGAAGGCAATGGAGAATAAGACAGGTGCTTATTTTCACGAAGTCTGAAGGGCCCTCCTTAGAGAAACAGGGAACCATGTGAGTCGTGCTTCTTCCCAATAAGTCACAAGTCCTACATTTTGCTGCAGAAAAGGAAAAGGGAGAAGTGAAAGCTGCCACCACAGCTGAAATCTTTTGTCTTTTTTTCTTTGTCTATTTATTCCTACCAATCTTCCTGTGAACCAGTTAATATGTCATACAATTAGCTCGGCTAAACTGGTCAGCCCCCCAAACTAGTCTGGTATAAACAGTGTAGCTGATCAAATGTCTGCTTGTCTTTCTTCAGCCGAGGCTTGTATGTGCAGTTGTCAAGCCAGTCCTCATGAAGGCAGAGCTTGGCTCTCCGTCAGCTCAGTTCAGCCTGATCCTTACCAAGTCTAGATACTCTCCGGGTGCTTAAAAACATCGAAGTTTGTACCATGCACCCAGAGACACTGGGTTAAGTGGCATCAGGAGTTTAAGAAGCCCTCTCTCCACAGACCAAGAGGCAGGGCTAAGAACCATGGGCTGACTTAGAGAAAGCTGTTCTCAAGGCAGTTGCTGCCCCCAACCTCAGCCCAGCATTGTAGTTAGGGTTTGCAAGGGAAACAGTACAGGACACATAGTTTATAGCATTATTTTATAACAGTCACTCAGAGTCAAACACAAAAAAAGTGCAGGAGATCTGTCCACACACTAAAGACCCAAGGAAATCCAGCCGAGGGCCTGGATCCCACAGCAATGTCCTTCATGAGTCCAGCTGAAGACCTAGAGCTCATGACAATGCCCCCACTAGTCCAACTGGAGACCTAGAGCCCATGACAAAGTCTCATTCAAGTCTGTTTCATGAATCTGTGCTGGGAAGGCCCTAAGGTCAGTGGTGGAAACTGGAAAGTCTATGCTAGTGAGATGAAGGATCTGTGCCAGTAGGTTGAGGGTTCTGCACTGGACCCAGGAAGCAACGCTCAAAGTAAGGACCCTCCCTCGAAAAGTACCACAACCATCTTCAGCAACACAGAGGTCCCAACCTCCTCCAACAATGAGAACAGCCAAGTTCACATCAGGAAGCCAGGATGACAAGCTTCTCCAGGAGATTAAACAGCGTACCATCGTACCCTCTGGAGCCAGGAAGTGATACTCAAAGTAAGGACCAGAGCTCCCCCAAAGTGAACGGCAGCCATTCTCAGTGACAATAAGGTCCTGAGCAAGTTCACATCAGGAAAGAAGCTTGACAAGCTCCTCCAGGAGAACCCACAGCAACAGGACCAACAGTACCAGCACACCTGCCTCTCCAGTTCTCCTTTTTATGCTGTTGGCGGCAATCCGCAGGTGAGCCCTCCACACTCAGCACCACGCCGATTCAGTCCAGCTGGTTATTACAAGCTGACCACCAGATGCCAATCCACCACACCCGGTGAAACACATCCTCACCCTCACTCAGTATAACCCAACTGACACATCTGCTATGTCCTGTAGCTCCACTTTCCCAGGCTGGTTATTTAGACTATGAACTCGGGCCTGGTGAGGGTCAGGGATGGCGATACAGACAGAAGGGAAGCAGCAGTGCCCGTGGAGGCAGATGTGAGGTTTAAGTGGTTAGTGCGGGTAACGGGCTCAGAACTCAGTAACGTGGAAGTGTCCCTACTGCTGCCACTGTCCACCGATCACACGGGGGCCCTCCGACACATCCCGCGGTCACTTCATCCACATGCACCCCAGAAGAAAGGCACAGTCCTTCCACTGGTGTAGGAGAGCAGTGTGTAGGGGTTAAAGGAGGGGAGGTAAGTGGCCTCCTGCTATGACAGACATTTTCTTGGGCCGAGGTCCCTAACTAGACGATAGCCTTATGGAAATAAGTTTTGAAAAGTAAAGATCAAAAGATCCAGAAATGCAGAGACTGTGAACTGTTCACCCTTCCCTCTCCCTCCGCGGCTTACATAAATACATTTGTCCTGCTGCGGGCATTACGGCCACACGCCGTTCCTTCTCATTCCCTTCATGCTTTGCACTCACACGTTCGCACCAGCACTTCCCGTTGCCGGGCCCCTCACATCACAGCTGTGTGCCTAGGCCGGTGACGCAGCACTCTGGTCACTTGGCGCCTGTGGGTCCGACACTTGCAGGTCTGTCTGCTAGTGGGAAACCCCAGGTCTATGGCGTATAGCTACATGGGTCAGTTCTGAAGCCCGGAGTTCTGACAGTCTGACTCCGGTGAGCCAGACACAGAGCCTGGGCACTGGCCAAGTGGACTGCTCAGCATCCATCTGTCAGACCAGTTTTGCCCTTCCTTGCTCTGTTCTTTCTTTGGGGAGTCTGGGGTTGACTCGCATTTTTTAACCACATGCTACCAGACATGGTATGTTCCCGGAATCCTTCAAATTTGCATGCTTTCCAGGTCTCCCTTAAGACTACTGGTCTCAGAAAAAAAATCCTGGTTTGAAATGAATACATGTAAGTTCTTCCATAGGAAAGTAGTCCTTCCTACTTTCAATAGCTGTGCAGCGTTCTCTCTCTGCTTTTTATGTCTTTGGACATTAACCAAGACATTTTCTACCACCAGGTCTTAGAAATGTGGAAATTCGCATCAGTGATTGTTCAGTCAGACTTTAAGTTGTCCATGTTTTTTGTTTTTAATTTTTTTTGCTGGATTTTTTTTCCTTCAGATTTTATTGGTACATTTTAGATATACATAACGATCAAATTCATCACAGAGTGTACAAGTTTTTAAAATTGCTTTTCTCTCTGCCTCTCTGCAGCCCTGAGGACAATGCCCTCCACCTATTTAGATAGTGCCAAGTCTCTGCCCATATAGGGCTCTTTGTGTCTTGCGTAGATTTGTAGGCTGTGGAAGAGAAAAGATTACTTTTTCCCATCTCAAGAGGAAGAGCCTACCCTTCAATGGCCTTTCTTTACAACCTTCATTTTCACAGGAAACAGGTTTCACATAAAACAACAAGAAACAAAGGCTATTTCACACTGTGTCCAAGCCAACAGCATATGATGTGGCAAAGTTTTTGAAATAACTGACAAGCATGTTGCTTTTCCTTTTCAATAGTTCCTATTTCTAATGTAGACTTCTCTCCACAGATGTACTGGGAACAAAGGAAAACCTGAGAGAAGCAGAACACTGACAACACATCAAAGCAGGTTTATAAATGAATGCGGACTCAACAGGCTGCCAGGAAGAACTTATTTCCAATGACTGTCATAAAAATTTTAAGAGCTTAGAGAATAAATGTGTATGCATTACCTAATAATCACTATTCGGCCGCAGGGAGAGATGTGAGAATATTCATTTCACCATGTCAATTGTCTGTATACATTTAGAAATGGTAACTTCCCAAGATGGTTTTAAAAATTTTGGGATGTTTAATGGTCTGAAGCTGAAGCAAGGCCATCAAGACTGGATAGCTGGGTGTGGTAGTGCACAGCTGTACTCCCCAGCACCCAGGAGGCTGAGGCAGGAGGATCCCTGTGAGCTCGAGGTCAGCTTGGGCCAGACAGTGAAATCGAGGCCAGCCTGCACTATAAAGTGAGACCCTGTCTCATTAAAAAAAAAAAAAAAAAATTGCATAGCTCTTGGGATGTACTTTATTCAAAACTAACTTCTAAAATCAAAGTAGTATAGACTTTCTCAGTCTTGGAGTATAATATTTTTATTACAAATGGTTATGGGTCCAGTCCAGCTCTTTCACTATACAGGAGGGCTTAATGCCTCTGCTAAGTTTGGCCATAAACTGTTGCCATAAGTATGATGCCGGGCGTGATGGTGCATGCCTGTAATCCTAGCACTTGGGAATCGAGGCAGGAAGATCACTACAAATTTGAGCCAGCCTGGACTGTAGTGAGTTCAATACCAGCCTGAACTACACAGCGAGACCCTGTATCAAAAACAAAACAAAACAACACCGAAACAAGTAAAGTTTTGGTACAGGAGAGGACACAAAGGAGGACTCTTCTGTGTTCGCTTCCTTCCTGATTCTAAAAACAATGCATATTCATAGTAGAAAACACCCTGTGGTCCTACTACCCAGATATAATTACTTAAAACATTTTTAATCTATTTTCTTTTGGTCTTTTTCTCAATGTATAAATACTTCTGAGAATACAGAAATACACATATATATGTTTTGTTTTGAGACACAGTTTCACTATATAGTTCAGGCTGGTCCTAAACTTACTATTTAGCCCAGGCTGGCCTCGAACTTGCAGCAATCCTCCCGCCTCAGCCTCCCAAGAGTGCATGCACCACCCTGCCTGGCCTCAGAACTATTTTTCAAAACAAAACTGAATTTGTCTATGTCTTTGTTTTCTTATATAGCTTTACTGAGCTATAAGTCACAGAATGTACAATTTACTCATTTAAAGCATTCAATAGACACTATAGAAAACAAGATGCAAAGTCCTTAAAAATTTAAACACAGGGCTGGGAATGTAGTTCAGTGATAGAAAGCGTGCTTAGCATGTGTGAAGCCCAAGGTTCAATCCCCAATACCACAAGACAAAAAGATGTGAATAAAAACTGGATGGGTTGTCCTTTCATTTTTTTGATGGTGCTGCTTGCAGCACAAAGGTTTTTATTTTGATGAAGTGTAATTTACCTATTTTTCCTTTGGTTGTTTCTGCTTTTGGTGACTTACCTCCTGAGATTTTACCTAACTCAGTTACAAAGATTTTTCCTTTCTTCCTTCCTTCCTCCCTCCGCCCCACCCTGGATCTCACTATGTAGTTCAGACTATGCGGTTGAACTCACTACATAGCCCAGGATGGGCTTGAACTCACTATGTAGCCCAGGTTGGTGAGGCAATCCTCACAGCAATCCTCCTGGCTCAGCCTCCTAAGTGCTGGGATTACAGGCACACTGCACCATCCCCGGCAGGGTGTCCCTTCCTTGACATACGCGCACTAATGATAGTATTATCCCACCTTTAGACATTTTCAAACAGAATTTCCTTGATTCCTAAATTATTCTTTAACTCTAAACCCCAAAACTAGACACTAAACATCTGGAAAAGCAGGCCCTTCCCTTCCCCTGCAAATAGCAGTATTTTATGATTCAAATTGAGTTTAATATCTCCAGAATTGTTTCAATATGCGAAGTCCCCAAAAGTTGATTTTAATTTTTTTTTCTTTTTTTTCTCTTTGAGACAGGGTCTCTCTGTGCAGTTCAGGTTGGCCTTGAGCTCACTTTGTAGCCCAAGCTGGTCCTAAACTTGTAATGATCTTCCTGCCTCAACCTCCCGAGCACTGGGATTACAGGTATGTGCCACCACGCCTAGCTTTTGATGTTACAGGTAACAATAAGTGCCAATAATGTTTTAGCATTGCTTAGTACAAACCAGGCCTATATTTGCTAATTGTATCTCTGGGTGTTTTTAACATTGGTTTGGATCCTGAGTACCAGAGACCTAGCAAAGTTCCCTTTACCTTCTGGACTAGCAGACTAATTCAGCACTGAGCAACATGACAGAATGGAGGTCAAGTATGTAGTAGTGGACATTAGATCCTAGAGTCCTCGGGGAAGAGAGATTCTTTAACCATGGCCCATAAGAGGCAGAAGCAGGGTGAAGTGGGAGCAGGGTGAGCGTGAGACAAAGGTTGGAGCAGTGCCCTAAGTTCCCTCTGTGAAAAAGCAAGGGACATGGCACCCTGGACAAGCATCAGGGTGATGGCCAATACTAAAAATACGATAGTACACCTTGAAAAAATATCAAGTGTTTCTCTGTGTCTATGAACTCTAGGAGCCCCTCCTCTTTGACTCATGGTATCAATCCCAATATAGACCCTAGGAAATACTCTAGCGGAAGGGATGCACACACCCAAAAGGTCCACATTTGGTGAGACTGGGGAAATGGGCACTACCATTCGGGGAGAGAGGGGAATGAATGCCAGTGCCACCACTGTAGAGGGGTAATTTGGCAATGTCTAACAGAACTACGTGTGTATTTACTTTCTGACGTAGCAGTCCAGTCTCTTAAGATTTCACAATGAAGACACACGCCCAACAGCACAAGACCATACTCATCATGTTACTCATTGTTTGTAACTGCAAAATACTGGAAGCAACCTCTATGCCCACACAGTAGGGACTGAATACGCTATGGAACAGCCACACAACGGAGTCTTTCGCAGTTGTGTGAAAAGAAGGGAGATGGAATCTATGACCTGATGTGAAGTGACTTCCAGAATATACTGGGAAGTGAAACAGTAATGTTCAAAAGAATATCCACAGTGTGCTACCCTCGGAGTAAGATAAAAGAGGGGTAACAAATACAAAAGGGATAAACTGGAGACTAAGCAGCCCGGTTCACTCCTGCAAATGAGTGGAAACGGGGCGGAAGGATCGAAGGAACGGGGCAGGGCAAACGAGTCTTTTCTGAATCTGTCTATGTACAGCTGTGAGTTTTGGAGTACACGTATGTTCCACATGCATACACACACACACACACACACAAAGAAAACAAGAGAAAAGGAAACTCAATCAACAGGAATGGGTGAAAGGGCATCACTTGCTCAAATCACAAAATTAATATGAAGTTAGTAAAAAACGGTCTCTACAGACTTTTAAAGAGAAACATGAAAATATAAGTCATATAGCAACACTAGCAGATCTTATTTCCTATCCCACGTGTTCTTCCAGGTTTTATTATTCCCTGAAGAAGATGTAGAATCCATGCCCCTCTCCCTTGAATTTGGGGAGAGGGGAGGCTTCTGTGACCGCCTTGACAGAGTATGCTGCAAGTGGCACTTGACGTCCAAGATGAGGTCATAAAAGGCAACGCAGCTTCTGTTTGACTTCCTCCAGGAATGCCTGCCCGAGGACCCCAGTCACTTGCTCAGTATTGTGGAGAAGAACAGAGGCCCCCAGCTTTGAGCCCTAGCTGAGATTCAGTCAACAACCAGCATAGGTTTGAGCTATTTTGCAAGCAGAGCCTGTAGTCCCTAGTCCTTGTCTAGCCTCTGCAGGTCACCGTGCTTGGAGCAAACAAAAGTATTTACCTGTGAAGCCCTGTCCAAATGACAAACTGTGACGAAAATAAGTAACTTATTGTTTGAAGCCATCATTTCTGAGGTTGGTTGTTATGTAGCGATAGACAACTGACCTAACACCATACCTTGCCCAAGAACATCTCTACTATCAGACCACCCAAGAGTCAAGAGACGGCCCTCGCATGCTTCAGGTGGCCAAGGGGTGCAGAGGCCCCTCACTAAAGCCTAGGCAATCCTCCTCAGAGACAGCGATCTCTGTCCACCCTGCTCTGGCTTTCTTGTTTCCTAGCCCATGGTGGGTACCAGTCATTCACCGAACAAAGGCAGAGGTGAAAGATAGAGTCAGGAGCTTGGGGGAAAAGCCAAAGAATGGAAAGCTGTGACACCAATCAACTGACCACCAGGAAAACATACTGCAGAGCCTGCATTCTGGGGGCCAAGAGTCTTCCGACTCTAGGAACCATTGCACATGACAGTTCTGAGTTTCCATTTACTGTACTCACATGAAATTATTAAGAAGTGATGAAATCATCCCTGCCTCCTCTGCCCAAGACAGCCAGGAAGTTTAGTGTGGTTTGAAAAGATCTCCATCTGACTTAGGAGAGGGGAGAAATGTTTGTGTACATAAAGAGCTAAGTGCCAAGTGACTGGAAAGGAGGCTTGGACTAGAGACCCCTGGCAGCAACACTGGGCAGGGGGCTGGCAAGAACCACGTGACGCAACATGCATGTGCAGGAAATGCTCTGAAACAGAATTTGTTTTGCTTTTTAATTTAAGGAGATCTTTCACAAAACAAGCATTTTGTTAGATACCCTTCTCATGTCAGTCCAGTTCTCTTCCTGATTTTCCTAGGTCCTGACAGCTGACAGCCCAAGGAGAAAAGAAATCTGAGGGAGGGGACTTATCAGTGGCAAATAGCACACTTCTGGGACAGTTTAAGCCAGCCAGCTCCAACGTAGAGAGAGGCAGCTTCCACTCCACTGGCAGCTTAGGGCAGAGGGCAGAGCCAATGGGCCACAAGCTGGCAAAGCCACATGGTCCTTTTCGCCTTGACAGGTTCACACAGCGAAGTGGCCTCTTCCACAAGTAAGAAGATCAACAGAGCAAATAAAACCCACAGCCAACTCAAGGCACAAGAAAAAGGAACCACATATTCCTCAGCACAGACAGAAATCTGGTCACTGTCAGAAGTCAAATGCAAGTGAATGCATGTGAGAGAGAAGCTGCAGGTATACTAGGGATGGAAAAGCAGGAGGCCTTCAGTCCAGCTGGGATTCAGAACAGCCCACCAATGTGACAGTCACCGCAAGTCAAGGGCCTGGCATCCCAGGTCAGATTCTGCACAGTCCGTCACCTAGCAGCTGCATTTCTAAGTTACCTAACTTCTCTCAGAAGAAAAGCCCATTTGGTATGCTCAGAGATTAGAATAATGCTCCTGAAGGGTATGAGCAAGTACGGCAGGTGGCAGCCTGCATTACTGATCTTAAGTCAAGGTCCAGCTTGGCATAGCTCAGTACTCATGTTTATGGTACACTTCAAAAGCACAGGACAGGTGAGGAGTCTGAGAATTTGAGGTTACTGCAATAGTTGCTTAGGAATTAAGACTTCTCTCACTAGGGAGTCTGTGACCTTTCCTACTGAGCACCAGCTGCTCAAGTCCAAAGGTTAGTTATCACCTTTGCTCCTTCTCACACCCACATCTACCTGGGTAGCTTTTCCTCCAACACGCTCAGCCAGCCACTCCTCACCACCTGCTGGTACCACCTGCATCTCTGCCCGCCGACCCCATCCTCCCTACAGTCAATTCTCTACCGAGCATCACATATTTTTTAGATGTAAGTCAGACCACCACCACTCTCTGTTCAAACCCTCTCAGTCCCCCCCACCCCAGCTCCCTTGTAATAGATCTCCCCAACCTCCCTGCCTCTCTCTTGCCTTTCTTCACTGTTTTGCACACTGCCCTCAATGCTGTTAATGCTGCTCGCTGAGTAGTCCAGCCACATTCTTTGTTGATTTTTGTTTTTTCGTTTTTTCGGTTTTTTTTGAGACAGGGTCTTGCTATGTGGTTCAGGTTGGCCTTGAACTCATAATGGAACCCAAGTGGATCCTGAGTTCACGGCAATCCTACTGACTCAGCCTCCTACTGAGACTACAGGCATGTAACACATTCTCACTATGGGGCCTCTGTGCTACTGGTGATCCCTGGAGTGCTCCTCCAACCCACATCGCCAAGGCTTACTGCCTCGCGTTGCCCAGGTCTCTGCCTAAAGGCTACCCCCTCAGTCCACTTCCCACCAGTCCCTTGAAGGCTGCAATTTTTACTCCCCGCCCCCCACCTGATGTTTGCTTCTGGCTGACTTCCTGAGCAGAGCGCAAATCCCCCATGGGTCAGGGCCCTTCTCTACCTTGCTCATCACCCTGTTCCCAGGGCCTAGAACAAGGAGGACCTGGCAAAAAATGAGTACTCAGTCCCTTATGGATGAAGGAATGGGCTGAAGGACACGAGCAGAAAGGCCTGGCCAGGCCGCTTTACCTTCTTCCCAGCCGTGGGGCTGCTCTCCGCACTCTGCACAGGGCTCCTGTGGGGGCTTCGGCTTTCCTGGGGCACACACCTGCCCATGTACACACTGTAGTCCAGAAGCATCTTCTGCCGGATGCTGCCCACCAGCTCCTTTTGCTTGGGCTGTGTCATGATCTCCTCCACGCTGCCTTTGCTGCTGCTGCGGCTGTGGGTCAGGTGCCCAGAAGGACTGCTGTGTCTGCTGTGGGTGGGCAAAAGCCCTGGATGGAGCAAAGCAGTGATGTCTCGTAACACAAAGGAAGGACGGAACCACCAAAAACACCAAACTCATCATCATAAACACTCCTAGGTTAAATAGAAAAGGTGCTAAAATGCTATCAAATGATGGTTTAAAAAATATTTATAAGGGCAGGGCATGATGGCACACCTGTAATCCTAGCACTCTGGGAAGCTGAGGTAAGAGTATCCACAAGTTTGAGCCCAGCCCGGGCAACTTAGTGACCAAGTGAGACTGTCTTGAAAGAAAAAAGTAAAGAGAAGAGAAGAGAAGAGAAGAGAAGAGAAGAGAAGAGAAGAGAAGAGAAGGAAGAAGGAAGAGGAAGAGGAAAAGGAAAGGAAAAGAAAAGGAAAAGAGAAAAAGGCAGAGTGTGCGGCTCAGTGCAAAGGCCCAGGGTTCAACCCCCAGTACTGGGAGAAAAAAAATTTAATCAAGTCATTTTATTTTTGAGAGGTTCCAACCATCTGAAATGAAACTCCCCAGAGCTTCATAGTTTCTTCATTTAAATTTCAGCTAGCTAATTTCCAAGTACTATTTGAAATTTTACCTTGAATTCAAATTCTGTATAGCCCTTTTTTACCCTCACATCATTTAACTGCTTAGTATTATTTTTAAATGTTGGAATAAAAGTTATATCAAAAATATTTACAAATCTAGTGCGTGCCTGTCATCCCAGCACTTGGGAGGCTGAATGACTGAGCGAGAAGGATTGCTGCAAGTTTGAGGCCAGTCTGGGCTACACACGTACGATTTAAAATTTTCTAGTAGCCACGTTAAAAAGGTAAAAACAAATGAAATTATTGGAATATTTTACTTGACTATATCTAAAGCATTATCATTTCAACATGTAACCACATAAAAATTTTTAATGAGATAATCACTTGGTAGGGCTAAGAGTCTGAAATCCAGTGTAGCTTGCATTTATACCACGTCTCAGTTGGGACGGGTCACATTTCAGGGCTCGTCAGCTGCCTGGCCTGATAGCGACTGCACTGGGCAGCACAGGGTCAGACTCGAGAGACAGAAGTAGTGCTGGTACTGAGGTGTTCTCACCTACTTGAATCTTCTTTTATTCAGCATATTGGGTTTAATTATGTCCCCCAAAAGGTACGTTGGCCACCTCAGAAAGTGACCTTATTTGGAAATATAAGGACTGGGGTCCTTATACAGGAGATGGGCCGCTAAGCATGCTGGTGCATGTCTGTAATCCCAGCAGCCGGGAGGCTGAGGCAGGAGGACTGCTGTGAGCACATGACCAGCCTGGGCTACATAGTGAGTTTAAGGTCAGTCTAAACTACATAACAAGACCTTGTCTCAGGAAAAAAAAAAAAAAAAAGATGAGACATGCAGAGACAATGCACACAATGAAATGCAGAGTTTGGAGGGCTGCAGCTCCAAGTCAGGAGTCTGGGCAACATAAGAAACTAGCAAGAGACAAGGCAGGATTCTGTGCAGTCTCTGAGAAGCACAGTCTTGCTAACTCCTTGATTCTGTATTTCTAGCCTCCAGTCATGTGAAAGAATTAATTTCTACAGTTTTAAGCCACTCAGTCTGTGGCATTTTGTCCTGGCAGTTCTAAGAAATGAACATTTTTTAAAAATTTTTTTTTTGGAAATGAATATATTTAGTAATCTTCCTATTCATCTTGAGTTTTAGTGCTTAAGATACTTCTGAGGAACTTTTGGGATTTCTGCATTTCTATCAATTTCTGGTCAGCAGGCCAGAGGAGTCTACATTTCTATGGCAATCTTAGGTTTGGAGGATAGGCTGAGGTTTAGGAGCTCAGGGCACTAGTGTGAAGCACCTCAGACTTTTCTGCTTTTTTAGTTTTTTATTTGCAGATCTGGGATCAAACCCAGGCCTTGCACACACTAGTGCATTCTCTATCACTGGCTTACACCCCCAGTTCTCACTTGCTTTCTTCTACCTAGTTTCTGCTGTTGCTGCCTCTTTCAGAACATCACAACACGTACAAACAAACAATCAATCAAACAAAAAACCCACGGAACAACCAAAAGCTAACCACAACCATCTGCAAATGCGCCCACTTCTCCTGAAATGACTTGACACAAAGAGTTGTGGTGGTTAGCCCAAAAGGTACATGAGTCATAAGAACACACATCAAGGGGCAGAGAGCAATCAATTCACGGTGGGCTTCCTTCCTGCCTGGCAACCTTTCCCAATTTCTCTACAGGCCCTTTAAAAATGCAAAAGCACTTAGCACAAATGCCATTACCTGGTTTACTTCCAGAGACACCAGGTGGCTTCTTGAGGTCTGACTTCAGCTTAGATGCCAGAATAAATCTCCTAAACCACTCCTCTTTTTCTCGACCAGTTCTCCCAAACAGATACAGTATCTGATCTCGGTGGACAGATCTTGTTCCCTCTTGAGGGTGAGATGGCTTCTTAGGGTCCTCGCTTCCCAGCTCTCTCTCAGTTGGTGGCTTCTCTTCAGCGGTCTCCTTATCAGTCTGAGCCTTAGACATAAAGTCATCTTGTCGACCAAGCTCAATACAAATAGGATACTTTTTATTCCAGATTCGTTTTCTAGCCAAACTTTTAGGTACAAGATAAATCTAAAAAGAAAGTGAAACGATTCATGTACTTAAAAAGCAACTATCTTGTGCGTTAGTATTACACATAACACAAAGCTTACAGTATGTTTGATTAGAATGATCAACGTGAAATAATTACCTGAATTTACTACCTGTCTATAACACAATTATATAACTGGAATATATTTTTAGAAATGATTTATTCCTCAAAATCATTCCAGAATGTTGATGTTTAAGAATTCTGCAAGAGTTGTTAAGTATGTATATAATTTTCCAGAAGTAGCAATGATAACATTTAGCCGATTATCATTAACTAAGTTTGAACACCAATTGTGTTTAACGACTCTGGGCTAAACATAAGCTGGGGGAAAAAATATCAGTTGAGACAGGAAGCTCCAGGTGACAATGGGTATTGACTCAAAAATAAACTTGCACAAAAATTAAGTACTTCTGTCATTTTGGAGAAATTTAAAGATCATTCAGATTGGTTGTACAGAGAACCTACAGCTCTGTGGAATGGGTATGGTGATGGGTATGGTGATGCACACCTCTAATTCCAGCACTGGGAGGCTGAGGCAGGAGGATCACCGTGAGTTCAAGGGCAGCCTGGACTACATAGTGAGTTCAAGGACACCCTGAACTACATAGTGAGACTGCCTCAACCGCCCACTTGCAAAACAAAAACAAAAACAAAAATCATACATCATCTTCCTTCCAAACACAAAATAATGATATAACATTTTATAAAAATTTTGCATATACACAATTGTCACATTTTACAGAGCCTTCATTAGTATCTTCTTGCCATGCAGCTTTTTGTTTGGCTGATTAGATTAGCTCTGAGAGGCAGATTTCTGAGTGCTCGATGCCCTTGATTGAGATGTGGGCCGTGTGCCTGCCGCATGTGTTGGACCTGAGAGATCGTGACAGTGCAGGTTCCCAGCCCCATCTAAATTGCTGAACCAGAATCTGCACTGTAAAAGGTGTCCACATGGTTCACACATGCATTAAAGTTAGAGAGGTACTGTCCTAAAGTACACTGATCTGTAAACGACAAAAACCTTCCTAGTGGGAAAAATGCAGTAAAGTAACCAAGTTTCCAAATGCTTTTCATTCATCTAAGCTCTGCTTCCAAAATTCCCAGGGCTCACCTTGCTGTCGGAAAGGTCATATATTTTCTGGCTGATGTAGGTGACTTCTGGCTTCGTTTCATTGTAGCTCGCCCTCCTGGATATGTTTTTATTGGGCTTTGAAAGCCTTAAGGTTCCGCCCTCAAGTCGAACAAAGACTGAATGTGTCAAAGTCGCGTGGTAAGTTTCTGGGTCATAGTTGTAAATCTCATTCATCCATCCCTAATGGAGAAAAATTTTTATTAGTAAAATCAGAACGAATACAAATCTGATCCAGTGAAAATGATGACCACCATGGCATTCGGGACACTGAAACCAAACTTGATTTTGATGGAGGTGTCAACTTCCTCACCTGGAGGTAGCTCTCAAACTGTGCAAAGATGGAGTAATTTGGTATGGTTTTGATAACCAAAAATCTGGATCTGGGGAGAGAATGGTTATGTCCATTATCCTAAATGAAAGGTTCTTCTTCTTTTTTTTTAAATCTGACAAGCAAATGAAGAAACTTCAAAGTTTTATTCATGTAATTGAGAAGTCTCTCTGCCTGACCACTAGGGATAAGAGATTCCACTCAGCCTGGCTTTCTTAGGTAGCAAAACACAAGTTTTGTTCAACTCACTTGCAAGCAATCTTTGAAATTTCACATTCTGCAACTCAGAAAATCTACCACTTCTTTTTCTTTTTTTTTTTAATGCCAGTTTTTTAAATTTTGAGACAGGGTCTCACTATGTACTTCAGATTGGCCCTGCACTCACTGGTAGCCCACACTGGCCTGGAATTTGCTGTGATCCCCCTGCATCAGCCTCCTGGGTGCTGGGAATACAGATGTGTTACCTCACACAGTTCTATGTCTTCATTTTAATGTCACTATAACCCATAGCTCTTATGAAATCATATGGTAAAGCAGACGAATGAGAATTAGTCATCAAATAAGATATAATCAACAGCATGTCAAAATTCAAAGATACACAGTAACTTAAATGAGAAAACTGTGTGGAGTATTGATTGGCATACATGTACTTACACACTGATTTGAAAAACACAAACATTCTGAGCA
>RJWM01011794.1:30999-58887 GCA_004363535.1 Dasyprocta punctata | reverse complement strand
AATAGCATTCCTGTACACAAACAACAAAGTCACTGAGAGAGAAATAAGGGAAACCACACCCTTCACTATAACATCCACAAAAATGAAATACTTAGGAATCAATCTAACAAAGGAAGTAAAAGATCTATACAGTGAAAATTACATTACACTAAAGAAGGAGATCGAAGAAGATTTCAGAAAATGGAAAGATATTCCATGTTCATGGATAGGAAGAGCAAACATTGTGAAAATGGCCATTCTCCCAAAATTATTATACAGATTCAATGCAATCTCAATCAAAATACCACTTGCCTACCTCACAGAGCTAGAGAAAGCATTCCTGAAATTCATCTGGAACCAGAAGAGACCTAGAATAGCAAAGGCAATTCTGGGAAACAAAGGGAAAGCAGGAGGCATCACAATCCCCGACTTGAAACTATACTACAAAGCTACTGTGATAAAATCAGCATGGTACTGGAATCAAAACAGACCTGAAGATCAATGGAATAGATTAGAAGATACAGACATAACTACAAACACACTTAGCCACCTCATCTTTGACAAAGGGGCCAAACACGTACATTGGAAGAAAGACAGCCTCTTTAACAAATGGTGCTGGAGAAACTGGCTCTCTATATGCCGTAAACTAAAACTAGATCCATGCCTATTACCATGCACTAAAATAAAGTCAAAATGGATCAAAGACCTGAATATAAAAACAGAGACACTGAACTTACTAGAAGACAGAGTAGGTAAAAATCTCGATGTCATAGAAGTAGGCAGAGAGTTCATGAACAAAAATCAGATTGCACGGGAAACACTTCCCAGAATCAACACCTGGGATCTCATCCTACTAAAAAGTTTTTGCATGTCAAAGGAAATCTCCAGCATAGTGAAAAGAAAACCCACAAACTGGGAAAATATCATAGCCAATTGTCCATCAGACAAAGGACTTCTACCTAAAACATATAAAGAATTAAAAAAAATTGCACCCCCATGATTCAATCACCTCCCCAAAGTCCATTCAGCTGACCTTTGGGGAATTTTTGATCTAAACTATAATAGTTTCTTTCCCTCATTTTCCTTTTTGATTCTTTTCATCTGTATGAGAGGGATGGAAGTCCCTGTAATAATGCTTAGTATCCTTCACAACTGGTGTTAAAATTCTAAAATTGAGCTACTAAAGCTTCAAAAGAGAGATGGAAAGCTCACTCCTGATCAAAAGGGAAGGAACTGTTGGAAATGCCTTTAGAACAAAGGCACATAACCACCAAAGGGAAACTGCAGAGAGGTGCCAGCAGCCCGTCCTTTCCCTTCCCTCCTGGAGAAGGATGTGCTCAGCGTTCAGAAATGAGCTCATGGGTCTCAGTGGAGAGATGAGGTGTAGGGAGGTGAGAAAACCAAATATTATACAAAGGCCATGCTGGTTGTATCCTTTGCTGTGCAGAACATATTTTTATAAAATTCCATTCATTGATTATTGATGTTATTTCTTATGCAATTATAGTTCTGTCCAGAAAGTCCTTCTCTATGGCTATGTCTTCAAACTTATCTATTTTACATTCCAGCATATTAGGCATTTCTATTTTAATATTTGGAAGTTTGATTCATGTTGACTTTAATACATGATGAATGATATGGATCTGGATTCACTCTTCTAAATGTGTATAGCCAGTTTTTCCAGCTTCATTTGTTAAAGAAGCTATCCTTCCTCCAGCATATGGTTTTGAACCCTTTGACTAAAGATAAGAAGGCTGAAGATATCAAGTGTTGTTTCTGCATCTTCTACTATTTGACTGACTTAACGGCTGTTTGTGCCAGTACCACACTGTTTTTATCACTGCACTTCTGTGACATAATTTGAAATCCTGCTGTCTCCTGCTTTGCTCTTTTTGCTACAGTCAATCTCTTCTGATTCCTTATACATTTTAGGATAGTGTTCTCTAGTTCTGTGAAGAATACTATTAATATTTTGATCTAGATTCTGTTAAATCTGTGTATCAGTTTTGAAAGTATGGCCATTTTGACATCACTGCCTATTTAAGGGATCTCTTTCCATTTTCTTATGGCCTCTTAATTTCCTTTCTCAGAGTACTATAGTTTTTATTATAGAGGTCTTCACTTTCTTGGTTATGCTAATTCCTAGGTATTTAATTTTTTCTTGAAGCTATTATGAATGGTATTATTTTCCTAACTTCTTTCTCAGTGAGTTTGTTATAGGTTTACAGGACTACTATTGATTTTTTGTGTTGACTTTGTATTCTGCTACTGTGCTGAATTTGTTTATTAATTCTAGGAATTTTTTGGATCTTTTATGTAAAGAATCGTGTAATCTGCAAATAAGGAAACTTTAAATTTTTCCTTTACTGTAGTTCCTTTATTTTATCTCTTATATTTATTTTTCTTGCTTGATTGCTCTAGTTAAAGGTTTGAGTACTATAGTGAATAGGGGTGGTGATAGTATCACTTCTTGGCCTTCTGGCTAAGATCAAATGTAAAAGTGGTGATAGCAAACATCTTTGACTTATTCCTAATTTTAGAGTAAAAGCTTTCAATTTTCTCCCATTTAATAAGCTATTGTGTGTAGTTTTCCCATAAATCATTTTTATAAAATTGAGATAAATTTCTTCTATACCTATTATTTTCAGGGTTTTTGATCATTAATGAATGTTAAATTTTGTCAAAGGCTGTTTCTGCATCTATTGAAATGATAATGTGATATCTGTGTTTGCTTCCATTTATAGGACAAATGACATTTATTGATCTGTGTATGTTGGACCATCTTTGCATCCCTGGGATGAAGCCTATTTGGTCATGCTGTATGATCTTTTAAATGATTTGCTGCATTTTGTTTGCCAGTATTTTCCTGAGACTCTTTGCATTCATATTCATTAAAGAGAATGGACTGTAGTTTTCTTTTGTAGTTGAGTCCTTGACTAATTTTGGAATCCGGTAATGCTAGCTTCCAGGAATCAGTTGAGCAGTACTCTTTCTCTTTCAATTTTATTAAACAGTTTGAGGACTATCTGTATTAGATCTTCCCTGAAGTTCTTCTGTATTTCAGCAATTAATCCATTGTTATCCCTGGCTTTTCTTTGTTGTTTGGTTTGTTACTACCTCAATTTCATTGCCATTTTTCATATTATTTGAGGTTTTTATATCTTCTTGGTTAAGTTTCGGTAATTCATATCTACCTAGAAATGTGTCTATTTCTTCTAGATTCTCCTATTTACTGGCATACAGGTTTTCACCAATATTGTTCTTTTTTTTTCATTTCTAATCGCATTGATATGTGTCTTTTCTTTCTTTCTTTCTTTCTTTCTTTCTTTCTTTCTTTCTTTCTTTCTTTTTTTTTGATAAGGGTTTGTCCATTTTTTTAGTTCTTTCAAGGAACCAGCTTTTCAATTCTTTGTACTGTTGTTTGGTTTTAATTTCATTCAATTCTGCTTTTATCTTTAAAATTTCCTTTTTTTGTACTAGCTTTAGTTTGGATTGTTTTTCTTTTCCTAAGACCTTTAACTTCACAATTATATTAGCAATTTGGACTTGCTCTGTTTTTCTGCTGTGGGTATTCACAGGTATAAACTTCCCCTTGGGATTATATTTACTGTGTCCCATACATTCTGGTATGTTGTACTGTTATTGTTTGAAACTATGAACTGTCTTGTTTCTTTCTTGATTTCTTCTGTAACCCACTGATTATTTAAGACAGTATTGTTAAGTTTTCATAATTTATATAATTTCTTTGGTTTCTTTTTCCATTGATTTTTGGTTTCTTTGCCCTATAATCTAATAACATGCATGATATAATTCTGATTCTTTTCATATTTGCTTAAATTTGCTTTATTGGCTAGCATGTGGCCTTTTGAGGGGAAAGCCCCAGGTGCTGCTGAAAATAATATGTATTCTATGGTGTTGAATGAAATACTCTGTAGATATCTATCAAGTCCATTAGTTTGAGGTTTTGATTCAACTCTAATATTTTTTGGTTGATTTTTTGGTTTAGTTGATCTGTATATTTGTGATGGTGTGGAACTAAAGGTCCTTCACTATAACTACATTGATGTTTATCTGATCTTTTATGTCCAGCAGAGCTTGTTTTCAAAGTTGGGTACACCAGTGTTTGGTGCATATAGGTTTATAATTCCTTTCTTTTCCTGTCGAATTGTTCCCTTAACTCATATACAGTGACTTACTTTGCCTCTTCTAATTAGTTTTGCTTGAAGTCTATTTTGGCCTAAAATAGGATAACTACTCCTGCTAATTTTCAGGCACAATGCAAAAAATGTTGTTTTCCATCCTTTTTTAGTCTATGAATTTCTTTTTAGATTACATGTGTTCTTTCTATACAGAATACAGTAAGGTTTTGTGTTTTGAGCACATCTGTTAATCTGTCTTCTTTTGATAGGGAAGTTGGGATCATTCACATTGTTAACTACTGAAAGGTATTGACTTACTCTTGTTTTACTACGGTTGATTCGTTTTCTTTCCTTCTGCTTAATGGCTCACCCTATCTGGTATGTTAACTCCATTAGGCTTTTTGTCATTGTTGATTTTACTATCTCTTTCTAGGCTATCCTTGAGTATTTTGTGGATTGGTGGTTTGGTGGTTATCAATTTCTTAAGTTGCTCTTTGTCATGGGAATTATTTATTACTCCATCAATTTTGAAAAATATTTTACAGTGTTATTAGTCTGGGTTTGAAGCTATTTTCCTTTATGGTTTTGAACACTCTGCATTCTCCTGGCCTCTAAGTTTTATGTTGAGAAGTCTTCTATAGTTGTAATGGATTTCCCTTTTTAGGTGATTTGTTGCTTTATTCTAACAGCTTTTAAGATTCTACACTTGTGCTGGACTTCTAGGATTTTGACTATAATGTGTTGAGGAGAAGTTCTTTTCTGATTGTGGTTATTTGGAGTTTCATATACCTTACTTATCTGCATGTTAAAATTCTTTTCCCATGCCTGGAAAATGTATCTGCATTTTTTTCTGTAAATAGCTTTTTTATGCCATTTATACTGTCTTCTGATATTTCAATTAATCTTAGATTAGTCTTCTTTGAATCATAGTACAGATTCTGGATTAATTTTTCATCTCTTCCTCCATTGTTTTAAAGATTTCTCTGAGTATATGGCCACCAAAATCAGCCCTGTCTTCTAGTTCTGACATTATGTCCTCATGCTGGTGACTCTTCCTGTCCATACTTTCAATAAAATTTTTTATCCCTTGGATTTCTATTTAGTATCTTTTCATTGACTCTAGTCCTTTATCAAATTGGTCATTCATGTTTTATAAAGTTTTGTTTAGCTCAGCTAGCTTTTTATAAGTGTCATCAGTAAGCTCACTGACCATGTTGCTTATTAGGTCCTTTATCTGTTTATTTGCATCATCCTTGAGCTCACTGAATACCTCATTAACCTATTTCTGTTTCCTTTTTTATCATTTTATACAATTTGGTTGTTTAACTTTTGATTTCTTCCCCCATCGATAACACTTGAATCATCTTTGAGGGAGTTGGGCATTATTGGAGGCATTTTGTTGCATTGTTTTCTATTCTTTCATTTTTGCTGTGTGCATGTGTGTGTGTGTACACGTATGCTGAGTATTGTGAATTGATTAGAGTAGAAAGATTTTGTTGCTATTGTGAATATCTTTTTAATTCATTTTTCCTTTCCACTGATGCACTGTGGACATGGCTAACTATAGGCTTTTGTCTTTTTCCTAAAATTCAATAACCTCTTGATTCAGGGAGGAGAGGAAGCAGTATAATTGGACTAGCACTTGGTTCTCTGAAATTAACCACAGTATTGTTGATGCAGCAAAGACAAATCAGAATACAGTAAAAACCAAATAACAGTAATTCACATGCCACTGCAGCAATAGTGATGAAATCAACAGTATTAGGGTCAAAGATAAAGTATGTATTTATATACTATAAGAACCAATGAAAGTTACCACTCTACCAACCTTAACAATAGAATGTGTAATAATAACATAGACACAAAATAAGCCAAATATGGATATACAGCAATATCCACTAAATATACCAACTATACCACCATTAAAATGAAAAAGAATTAACTAATAATAGCATAGAACCAAATAAAGCTTAATAAATCATAATAGTAACACTAGTAAAGATGGAGTGTTTTGGAAGAAGAAAATAAAAAAATAAAATTTGAAAAATAAAGAAAAGAAAACTCAGATGGAGAAGTGAAAAGTGAAATAAAGAAAGTGAAAAGAGGAATAAAAGAAAATTAATAGAATTAAAAGTAATAGAAAACAACAAACAAGAAGAAAAAAAGCAAAGCAGCAGAATAAAAAGAAATGAAAAACCCTTAAGTCCCCCAGAAATGAGAAATTAATCCAAGAAACTTCCTCCATGCTTTAAACGAGTGATTTCTTTCTAGGGTCTGGAGTATTGAAATCCACCAGATATGGAGGAGGGATAGTGAATCACTAAGACCTATTTGTTTCTACACTGAAATTTTCATGTGTGAATGTGGAATCCTACTTCATCTTTCCTGCTGGAGTCAGTTAGTCAATGGCATCAGCTCTAAGACTGTACTTGCTCTAGTCACTCCCAAGTTCTGTGTTCTTCTGTGTGCCCCGAGTCATGATTTTATCAACCTAGCTATATGGCCTGGGGGCTCCAGAGGTGCTCCTGCTGCTCCATCAACCCTTCTGTCCATAAACAGTGCACCCCAGGCTATGACAACCATTCAGACTGTGGTGCATCCTTGAATTCATTGACGAATGGGGAAAACGAACAGTCCACTGCACTCAGTGCTAAGTGAGGCAGAGAGGCAGTGAGGCAGAGGGGTAAAGCAGTCTAGTGGACTAAATGTCTGCACTTTCAGGCCAAACCCTCTCTGAAAGCCACACGCAACCAACCTTGATTCTCAACTCAGAAGGCGTGCACTTCAAATTCTTCCTGGCCTGACCTTAAATTTCTCAGGGGGTCTATCTAGACTGTGACTTCTTGTAGCTGTCCCCCACCTAGTCACTGTGGTAGGGTGACCCCAGAAACTCTAAAGCATAATTGTTCTGTGATTGTTGTATATCTTAGTTTTAGACAGTTAAGCCCTTTCCAGAATAGCTCCCGATTGATCACCCTCAAATATAAGTGGCACCATATTGAATTTCTTCTGCAATTTTAGCCTGCCATACACAAGGAATCACATCCAGAGTAAAACCGCACACTTTTTGCAGCTTATAATTGACCTGGGCTTTTCTTGGGGTTTGCACCACCAGCCCAGTATGTGTTTCTTTCTGGTGCTGCAGACCATTTCCTGGCTTCACTTGTGCTGTCAAGAACAAGTTCCCCTCACTGGGAGCTAGAATTAGCACTCTAAACTGCTTAACTCTACTCTGCATTGTGCTCCATTTCTCCATCTTCTCTGTAGTCTCTAGTTTTCCTGTCAATTCCTTCCCAATTCCCAGAAATCTACTTTTTTCCTTCACCAAGTTGTTTATGAACTGTCTTGATTCTGAGGGTCCTCAAAAGACTGTATTTGCTGCCAGTCTTTACTCCACCATTTGTAATCCCCTGAGTTCGTGATTTTTAGAGAACAATCATAAGAGCTAACTTTGATCACACCCCAAAGGCTGAGGACAGAGCCTTGAAACTCTGTATATGGAGGATGAAAAAGAGCAGAAGTTAATGGAGGCAGAGGGAGCTATCAGGAAGCAGAAAGATAACAGAAAAACCATCTGTGAGATGCCAGGAAAGGGGAGAGAGGGAAGCTACAATCTGCAGTGGAACCTTACAGAGATTTAGGAACATGGATTGGCTTCAGAAATGCTGTTCAATTTTGCATGCAGGGTGTCACCAGTGACTCTAGAGGGAACTATTAGCAGAGAAGAAGAAATTAGACACACACCTTTGGGGGTTGAGAAGTGGTAGGCAACAAAGAATGAGTGCAATTGGCATATACCATTTTCCAAAGTTTGGCCAAACTCCTTAGAATTCTTCAGTTCATATCCATTCTCATTAGTGCCGTCAGTTTCAGTGGACGCTTTTGGTTAGTTCCATATGCAGACATTTCAGCCTCCTTTATCCCACTGTTCAGGGCTATTATCAGAAAGACAAGAGGAAGTAACTCAGTTGGGATCCTTTTTCTAAATGTTTATCAAGAAGAGAAAATCCACTCAACTTCTGAATTTATTACAAGTGCAACTGCATAGAGTTCATCCACAAAAAAGAGCTGGGTCAAAATCTGCAGTAGGGGCAAGGGAGAGATGGAATGCTCAGTCTTCAGTGTATAGTTCTTCAGATTTACATGGAGGTGGAGAAACGTCAAGACCAGTGTCATGACTACATTACTTCCTGGTAGTCATTCTTCTAAGGCGTAGAACTTCTCCTCTGACTTTGGCTAGAAGGGTCTCTCTTAGACTTGGAGGAACTTGTTTGGAGCTGCTTGGAGACTGACTCTGCCACCAACCATTCTCCCCACCCTCTCACATCCACCACTGTCAGCATTGCACTGCCATTTGCTATCTGTCCTAGATGCCCCCTATATACACACAGAGATACATGCCCTAAAAAGTCTTGCACAGTTAATCCTATTTTGGCATCTACTTTGGAGGAATTGAACACTCATAGTTTAATCAAAGTAGATTAGCCATTAGGTGTTGGAACGATATTTCAAGGGTCAGTAGCGGGGGATAATGACAGACTATGAGTTACAAACTTGGAAATAAATAATTTATCAGCTTTACAATACCAGGCATGTAAAATGGAGTTGAAACAATACTAGTAGATACTAATAATACAAGTTCACAGTGCTGTAAGCATCAAATGAATTTACTTGCTTAGGTATACTTTGTAAATGATTAAAAAAAACTTTACAGCAAGGCATGGTGATACACACCTGTAGTCCCAGCACTCTGGGAGGCTGAGGCAGCAGGTTTGAAAGTTTGAATCCAGGTTGAATAATTTATAAAAAATAAAAAAGTGACCGAATCTGGGGATATTGCTCAGTATAAAGGTCTGGGTTTGAAGCCCCAGTACAAAAAATCAAAACAAAACAACAAAAAATTTTACATCTGGGTAAAGTGGCACATGTCCATAATCTCAGATACTTGTGAAGCTGCGGAGAATGATCAAAAGTTCAGGGCCAATCTGGGCAACTTAGCAAGACCCTCAAAAGTTTAGAAAAGAGGCCTGAGAATACAGCTTAGTAGTAGAGTGCACTTGGGTTCAATCTCCAGTGTGACCAAAAAAGATAAAAAACAAAATTTCCATATGATCTTCCTATTAAAAACACATCATCATAATAATGACGATGATGCTGTGATACAGAAACTAAAAACAATCTGTTGCCAGAAACCAAGTTTCATAATACGACAGCTGTGAGAATGAATTTTGTGTATAGATTCTCTCCCTAGTTTTGTACAATAGAAACTACTATCAGTGCAAGCACTGAAGGAGAAAGGCTTAGCAAAGAGTACTTGGGGGCATGCAGTTCAACTTTAGTAGGTAGGTTCTTCTTGAAACCTCACTCTAAATCTGTCTCTCTCTGTTTCTCTCTGTCTCTCTTTGTCTCTCTGTCTCTGTCTCTGTCTGTCTGTCTGTCTCTCTCTCTCTCTGTCTTTCTCTCTCTCTCTTTCCCTCCCTCCCTCTTGCATGTCTGTAAACAGGACACATAGTTCAAGATGGACCATTCTCTAGCTTCTTGAACTTTGGATATTATTCAAGAGCCTTGACTAGACCCCTGTTCGTCTCATAGCCCTCTATATTCTTCCAAGAATAGTTGGTGAACAAGCTGCTACATGATAGGTTAGGAAAGATTTACTCTGGCAGCAAAAGTCCTCTAATCATTGATGTTCACATGGCACTTTCCTGAGACTCATCAGTGAGTTCATGAACTAAAGGTCTGGGATGATGCGTGGTTTTGTTAAGACACGGAATAACTTGCGGGTTTGTTAACATAGAACTGGACTGACATTTCATAGCCCCTTCTTCACTTGCCCATTGGATGTTCTCAGTCAGCCTCTAAGGTCTTCAGCCTGACACTTCCCTCTCCCATCCACATCCCACTGACCAACTCTCACTGCACTCCTCTTCTGTTTCAACCTTCACTCAGGGCTAACTCATGCTAGCATTTTTTTTTCAGTGTTAGAGATTCAACCCATGCTATACAAGTGCTGGGCCTCTAAACTATATCCCTCTCTCTATATTCCACTTTTAAACAGGGTCTTGCTAAATTTCCCAGGCTTGTTTCACACTTACCACCCTCTTCCTACTAAGTAGCTCAGATTACAGATACGTATCACCACACATGGCTGCAGCTTTTTTTTTTTTAACAGTCTCTCTTGTTAAGTTGCTAGGTCGCCCAGTATGAGCTAGAACTTGTGATCATCCTGCCTCAGCTTTCCAGAGTGCTGGGATTATAGGCATGTGTCACTATGATTACCTAACAATATTTTCGAGTCTAGAAATTATTTATATGCATACCACTTAAGAAAATTTCATTAATTCATTAATTTAAAAATAATTGATTTTTTGTGACATTTTTAAAAGTCTTTATAAAGTTAGAGATTATTTGTTATTGACAGCAGAAAGGCAAAATTAATATAGAATCATAAAATTTCCTCTGTTGTGTTCTCTTTCCCACCCTTTTCTAATTTCTTTTATTGTATACATTTGTCATGTATAGTGATTACAGTTACCCTGGGGGACTGATTATATATGTGTCACATCTTGATCATTTTTACCGGCTCTGATTTTGTTGTTTTGTTGCATTAGTACTGGGGATGGAATAAATTGTGTCCATTCCAACAAAGCTTGCAAAAACTACAGAAACCACCTAGTGAATTGTTTTCAAACTTTTTAGAGTAAAAAATATATTAATAAGAGTGATCACTTATTTTGATATTATTTACTTAGTTTTAATTTTTTTAAGTTTTTATTTTTATATTTTGTGGTGCTGGGTGTTGAACCCAAGTCCTTACACATCTAGGGAAGTGCTCTAGAGAGTGGAAGTTTAGAATGACCCTAGTAAGACATTAGCCATCAACCACATGTGGTTAAGCAACTGCAATGTGGCTAGTTTGCACTGAGATGTACTGTAAGTAAAATACACTCTACCAGTCAAAGACTTATCAAAAGCGGAGTGAAAAAGTTCTCATGAATAATTTATATTGATTATAAGGAGTGATAATATTTTGGATTTGTTGAGTTACATAAAATATATTGTTAAAACTATTTTCACCAAGAAAGAAATGGTCCAATATTCTAGTTAACCTTACTAATAAAGCAGTTACTGGCCAGACATGTTTGGCTACCACTGTTACACTGTGCTCTTCCTTATTACTCTTAACACACACACACACACACACACGAATATTGATAATCACAGAGATGGAGAAATGAACAAGATCAATATATTTGTCCAGCTTTTCACAGAACTGTTGACTGATTTTGAAAAGCAACAGCAACAACAACAACACTGGGCATTTATGAATCGATAGGTTGCTGAACAGGATTTCAGAGGAAATTTCTGCAGGGAGCCATCTAGGAGAAATCTAGGGACGTGGGTCTAGAATATCTAAGTGATTCGTAGGTCATATAGTAGTTTCCTAGAGCTTCTATCACAAATTACAGCAAATTGGGTGATTTAAATGACATAAATTCTTCCTTTCAGAGTTCAGGATGCCAGAAATCTGACAGTGAGATGTCAAGTGAACTCTGAAGGCTCTGGGGAGGAATCTTTCTCTCCCTCTTCTGGCTTCTGGTGGCTCCCAGAAATCCTTGTCCTGCATTGCACTAATCTCTGTGTCCATCATCACTGACCTTCCACCCTCTGTGTAACCCCATCTTCAAATTTCCCTCTCTTAATAAGGAGACAACCATATTGGATTTAGAGACCGCAATAATCCATTGTGACATCGTCTTAACTGGATTACATCCACAAAGACTTTATTTTAAACAAGGTCACATTCATAGTTCCCTGACATTAGGACATAGGTATATCTCCTAAGGTATATAACTTAATCCACACAGGCTATACAGTCAGCTAATACCAAGGCTGGTACAGAGTCCTGACTCAATCCACAAAAGCAAAAATGAACCATCCAACAAGATGAGTTTTAAAATGCTAATCCATTTTCCCTGATCCTTTTAAGAGAAATTATTGCACTTCTAGTTTAATGATTTGATGTAATAAACATTTATGCAACTGAGTACTTGCAAATTATTTATATTGTATTTAGGGGGCTGCATTTCTTGAAAAGAAGTCTTACAGCGACTCACTACTCACAGTCCAAAGAATAGTCCAAACATGTGATAGTTCCTCCTGCTCCCCACTGGGTGCCCCCTGGTTACTGACTTTCATTCCAGTCTCCTTCTCTGCCCTTACTACCATGATCTCCAGAGCTCCTTTCTCATCTTCAGGTTTCTTGCTGCATCTCAGAAGCATAAATTGGGTTCTCAGCATCACATAAGTGCTATCTGAAAGAGGAAGTAGCAGGCACTGAGATAAAGGAAGCCATGACCTCTTTGAATTTTTCAGATTTGAACCTTTAGAGGACAAATTAACTCTTCTCTAACTAAATGTGCCAGCTTTTACTCGAATGTGTTTTATGCCACCCCACCCTCAGTTTTTTCCATCGTTTTTATTAATCTTACTAAAGACCCCCAGGATCTCTGCCTGGAGTGATGGAGAGAGGAAGGAAGGAGGAAAAGAGGAAAAAATGAAAACAAATCCATCTGTAACATGTAAAAAGTTATAGGCATTGGGAGATAATGAACTAAAGTTATCGCATTTATTTAAACTTTTCCCATCTGAGAGAATGTCTAAAACCCCTAAGACTCTTCTCTGAACTTCACAGAGGGGGGTGGGAAGAAAAGATGTTCTGATTTAATGAAAGCAATTGTCCTGTGTGTGTCATTATTTTTCCATTATCTTAATGCATCAGTTAATGATGGTTTGCAGAGCCCATTCATGCAGTTCTAGGAGCTGAGCAGATTCCATCCTCCACCCCGCGGATGCAGAAGCAGTTTCACTAAAGTCATGATTCTTTCTCTTACATCAAAATCATCTCAGGGCCAGATGTTGACTATAGCGGCAGGGCCACTTCTATCATATCCAGGTGAATTTCCTCTGTTACCTTTCATTTATGAGATGGCCACAAAAGACAGCCCATTTAGAAGGAACCCACTGTGTTGATGATGGCAGATTAATAATTCTTGGACACCAAGGACACTTGGGTTGCTAGACAGCTCATGCATAACACAGAGCATACAGCATTTACTCTCTCTGTGAAAGAAAACATTTTTAAAGTGTAGGGATTTTCAGATATTATCCCCTGCCCGAAGATAATAATTTCAGAATGGCTAACTTTGCTTTTTCGGTCTTTGACACTCTGTCCTTGATTTATGAGTGCAAAAAGAACAAAAGTTATGTAAAGCTTTCTCAGAAAAGAAATCAGACAGAGGTACATTCCCCCTGAGTAGGTATAGGGAAGGAAAGATGGAACTAGTCAAGTGGGTCTTGATGGGGGACAAGACACTAAGGTACCTGGTGCATGACTGTAAGGATGAGGAAGAGGAGGCCTTGATGCTAAGAGAATCCTGAGTATTCAAGGTGACAGAAAAGAGAAGAAAAGAAGAGAAGTTTAAAGAATTATTGTAGAGTTGGCCCTTGGGGTCTCATGAATGGTTGAGAGAAGCTTGAACAAAAAGCAAACTCTCTACATGAATTGCAGTTCTTCAAATGTGGTACTTCTCTGACCTTGGCCATATGGTCCTAGATTTGTGAATTAAATATCTTGATGGGCATTCTGTGTCCATCTACCATCCCTGCACTAGGGCTGATTTGAATGAGACTGTAGAATTTTTGGCTTTAAGAGGATGAAGTCACGCTACAGTTAATGTGCCCTTATTTCCCATTTAATTCAGGACACTGCCTCCTGTCCCTTAACCTAGCTTCTGTTTGAAGGGCTCTGATCACATCAACCTCAGGTTCAACATATTGCCAGTCAGAAAAGGTGATTTCCAGACTTTTTCAATGGCTGAGTTCTTGCCCCCCAAGTCTCAGGTCCCTTATCTGGAAAAGGGTCACAACAGTATCTCTTGTAGAGTGTGTCTTAGTTACTTTTCACTCATTGCTGAGACAGAATATCTGACACCCAAAATTAGGGAAGAAAAGGTTTATTTTTTACAGTTCTTGGAGGTTTCAGTCCATATTTAGATGGCTGCAAGGTGAGGTGGCGTGGTGGGGCAGTCATTCAAAGCAGCCACAAAACAGCAAGGCACAAACCAGCGGGAGAAAACACACCTTCTTCTTGCCCCTACACTGCATGTAGGCTCCACCCCTGGGAGGGTGCAGCACTCACATCGCCAATCCCAGCACTAGACAGCAAACCAATCAGGAACACTAGACTCAGCCTTGTCCATGTCATGATTACATGAGACTTGGTGGTGCCATAGGAATGTAACTATAACAGAGTGTAATTGAGGGGACAAAATAATGCAATGAATGTGGATTGCTGCAGAAAAGCAGTGCAGTTTCTAATTATGATGCATGTAACCTTGTGGCTCAGTGCCCTGGGCTGAGTCTGCACTGAACATATACCCAGTTGGGTCAGGAAAGTCCAGTGTGGACACATATACAAAGTAAGCAATTTGATGGGGTTTTAAAGTAAGTTCTGGTGACATGCTAACACTCAAATACAGTTAACACATTTGGAGAGTGTTTTGGGAAGACTGTCTATACCAAGTGGACAGAAATTCTTGAAAAGTCAATACTATTCCAATCATAATCACTTTATGTGTGGTACTTTGTGGCAGCTATATTAAATACCCTTCCATTTAAGGGTGACATCTGTGGACTAGGGATATATTTCAGCAGCATAAGGACCTGCTTGGCAAGTGCAAGGTCATGAGTTTAATTCCTGGTACCAAAATAAAAAAAGTGTGACATTTAAGTAAGAATTTATCTAAGAATTGAGATCTTAGAAAATCTGATAGTAAAGATAGAAAAAAAATTTTAAGTGTGAAAGAACTAAAGAATTTATTTTTCTTTCTGCATATCAAGATTTTTTGTAACAACATCATAATATTGCCTTAAAAATAAAACAGCTATGTTGGGATACTACTTAGCACAATTTAGTCCATAGATTCATGGGGGCCTTTCTGCCAATTATGTCATCTTTCACTTCCTCAGTTTTTGCATCTTCAAAGCAAAGGAATTCAAATATATGCAGTATAAAAGGCCTCTCTCAGAATGGCCTTATTATTCTAGCGTATAAAAGTTTTACCTAAAGTAATAATTCAGAAAAGCTTTTATCTTAACTATCATATGATTTCCCACAGAAAATCCACACATTTTATGGACTACATGCATCCTACCTGAGGAATAATAAATGCAAGAATGGCAGGTAGGTGTTTTAAGTCTTGGAAATTTTTTACTAATAGAAGAGCAATCACATTGCAACTTTGGCCATGAAAAAATCAGTGCTATTATGCAGCACATTTATGCTGGTTTACCCAGTGAAAAGTGATCCCTTTCAAATGAGGTAGGGTGTGCTGAACCATCCCTTTTCTCCAGTATCAGCCTCACTGTCATTCATTGGACATGCTGAGTGCTTCTTTGCTTCAAGATAGTTTCAAGTGCTGGATCAAGCCACACAAGCCACTGTGTTAACTGAAATGTGTTACCATGCACGCCCTTGTAATTTGAAAACTTCTTAAATATCAAACTACATCTCACATGCAAAATTAATGAAAAAATATTTATGAGTGAAAGTTGTTGCTGGGTCTAACACACATAAAGTGTGATCCACAGTATGTATGAAAAGGATGAATTTAAAGAAAATTTACCTTAATATTTAGAATATTGGATTTTTTGTTGGGTTTCACAGTAATGAAAACAAAATGTTTGGGACAGGACAGACCAACTTGCTAGTTCTGCTTCTATAGTTGCCTTATCTGTAAAATTGAAGTGTAGTAGATTCCTTTGCTCTTCCTTCAATAATTTTGGTTGCCTTTAATTCTGTGGCATATTTATAACCCTGGAAAACATTTTGCATATTTTTTACATGTTTCTACTCTATTTCCTTTAAAATAGTATCTGTTGGCCATGGTATCAGCTCATCTTTATTTTAAACTGGCCTACTTGCCTTTTGATAAAGGGAATTAGTAAGAGGGGCTGGAGTTTCTCACTACAGTAGTTAATAATTTGCTAATGCATTTAAGCTAATAACAGATTCAAAACCCTAATCCTTTTTATCACGAGGGGGTAAAGGCATTTATATTCTACCACCAGCTATTTCTACTGTCATTCTATTTCAATGAAGCTGATTCTTATAGACATAGATAGTCCACTCTGACATCAATTTCTAATACATGTCCATGTTAGACTGTGTTGAATAATTTCACATATACTGTTGGGATAAGAAGAAAATGCATAAATTTATAAAATAAAATTCATTTTAGAATATATGAGGATACAAGGAGGAATGAAAAACCGGTAATGCTGTCACTCAGATCCTCATAATTGAGTGTCCCTCCTCAGATTTTGCTGTGTGTCACCTATACATCAAGTGGAATATCAGTTAACAATAAATAAAAGAAAAATGCCCATAAATCCACTCTCCACCCAATCTTGACCCATTGGCTGCCATAGAACTCAGTTTCATCCAGAAGTCTTAGTGGAAATACACTGGGGTCCTCACGGAAGAATTTTTCTTCTAGAATGACATGAGATGAAGCCCTACCCCACCTCACTTTTGGAAAACTCAAAAACTAGGCGATACACCGCCCCAGTGTCTGGCTAGTTGAGTGTCTAGAGCAAACCCAATAAGCCCAAGAAGTTCCTTTTGAACTTCTTATTAATTGACACACAGTAGCCCTGATTTTTAAAACTCCTTTGAGTCTGCTTTTAAGTAATCTATTCCTTGTACCTACAAACATCCCCTGATACTGTCTCTCTCATTGTTCTAAGCCTTCTTGTCCTCATCCTGCTGAAATCTCTATTATGCTTATTGCCAGAAACATAATAAAAAAAAGTGAACTTTTCTCCAATCCCTTGATACACTGCTCCCTTGTATCCTAACTGTGCCTCTTCCTTGGGAGGCATGAAGTTTGCCTCTTGCCTCTCTGCAGGAAATAGGAGCTGGGAGCTTCAGCACTCCAATTCCAGAGACAACCTCTATGGTATTGTCTGAACCCTGGGAGGTAGTAGCAGAGAGAACTACCATCAAAGGCTACTGCCAAGTGCTATTCTTGGTATTTTCAGAGGAATGGCAGAAGAAGCCATAAAGCACTAACCTGATGCCTTTGTTTCGAAGGATAGTGCTCCTGAGGGCCCCCCTCAGACACTGGCCCATGATCCATGAAGGACTGAGCTATACACAATTGCTAGTTATCACCTGACAGACGCTGCAGTTCAAATGTCCCTACCCTCCTTTACTCTTATCCAGTTCTATCTGTGCAGAAAAGCATGAATTTGTTTCTCTATTTTATTTGTTTATTGCTGTGGAAGGAAGATAACTTTCTTAGTCGAGGAGATCAAAAGAAGTGAAACTCCCAAATCCAGAGTTGGTCTGACTAAAGAGACCAAAATTCCACTACAGCATTCAGGTGCTGCCTAGGTAAAGATGTTTCAGACTTCAATGATGATCAAGTTGTGACAGTTCAGGAAAATCACTAACTGACTACTTCTGCCAAAAAGTGAAGCTCTTCAAACAATGGGCTGTACAGTTTATGCCTTATTTGTGAATATTGTCAATCACAAGATTTCTGAAAGGTTGGCATGGTTTGCAGTCCTTTAATAAATTATAGTTTTGCCAATTTTTGTGCTTAAATATATTTACATAGCACAAAACAAAGAAATCTAGCAAAGGAGAGTCAAGCTTATCACATCCCTTTTTTTTCACTAGGTTGTCTAATAATGTTTATGGTTATTGATTGTGATACTTCAAATTCACCTAGCAGATTAGCAAAGCTCTGGGTGTGTCTGTGGGTGTTGGACATGTGGGTCCCAAACTGTGGGGGAAGATTCACCCTGGATGTGGCTGGCTTATAGTCTGGGAAGAATGAAAAGGGAAAGAAAGAACTACTCTCTTTCTCTTCAGAGGAGCTCTACTCTTTTTTATTGTCTTTTGACTTCTGTTTCCAGTTTCTTTAGGCTTCTGGTGTAGACTCCAGCCTTCCAATGCAGGACTTTAGGCCTTCCAACAGACTCTATGGCCCTGCAGCAAGCTCCAGTCCTTCAGCCTTCAGCTCAATCTTCCAGCTCTCCAGCACACAAACAGCCATTGGCATTCTTCTACCTCTGACCTGACACATGGCCATCAGAACTCTTCTGCATATTTTTCTATAAGCCTACATAGTAAATCCTTTATATAACCATACATATATTTCATATTAAACCTGTTCCTCTAGTGAAATGCTAAAATAGTATCACTAATCTCAAGCCCTGGCTAAGTGTCCACGGAGGTGTGCCCAAGAGCAAGTATGTCAGTAACTATGGTAATATGGTTTCATTTCCACATTACAGATATACTAGATACTGCTCATGCTTGCTGTCATAAATGGCACCTTGCTACTCTGTGCAATAGGTACTTACTACCTGCATGGCTTTGGACAAGTTACTCAATTCCTCCAAGCTTTTAATTGACAAATTCAGGACTCAAACATATATATGTCAGACTCCAGGACTTGGTTTTTAGATAACAGTACTGTACTGTGATTTCTAAGTAACACTTAGGAGCCAGGCATGGTGGTGCACTCCTGTAATGCCAGCACTCAGGAGGCTGAGGTGGGAGGATTGTTGCAAGTTTGAGATCAGTCTGGATTACAAAGTGAGCCCAAGGCCAGTCTAAACTGCATAGCAAGACCCTGTCTCAAAAAGATAAAAACAACAAATAACACCTAGGAAGACCTATTTTTTCTTACCTACTCTTACACTTCTTGATGACAGACTTCATTATAATTCAGGTGACTTGAAAAGGCAAACACAGACCCATTAAAATCCTGCAAGTTCATAGAAGCTGGGATCCCTCAAAGGATACTAACAATCATACAACATCAAAGCCTCTGTCCAGCAGTGGACAGCTGTGCTGCTAGTAACTCTGTGCTCCCTGCTCCTGCAGTACCAAAGCAGACTGGAATTATATTTGCCAGTCCAGGAAAGACAGTCCTAATCAAATCACCCAATAACGCTTCAGTGTTTGTGTACATGTGAACAGTGATATTATAGAAATACAGATGGGAAGAAAAGGAGTGTCACTACATTCCGAACACATAATTCTGTCTGACCATCCCACCACTGGAGAGAACTGTGCTCTAAAGTCTAATCTACAGTCAATAAAGTTACATAAATTAAGCTTATATCTGATATCAATCCTCATGGCTGAGTATAAATTACAGAATCCAATTGCAGTTAATGAGACACTTAAAACACTGGTCTGAGGCCTTCCTACAAAGGAAACTTGGATATAAGAATTAAAAAAATCAATAGTTAATACTTTTCATAACAAGGTGCTTGAGATCTAATATGCATTGCTTTACTGCTTCAGTCTTTGTTGGAACTGGCTTTTCAAGTTAGACAAAGAACATGAGAGAATCTTCAAAACAATCTTGTAACCAAACTTAACTTTCTAGGCTTGAACTATTTTTTATGAAGTGTGTGTATGTGTGGGTTTAAGTTTGTGTGCACCACACGCATGAGTGTATTGGTGAAGCTGAAATAGACACTCTAGTTTATTAATGCCAAAAGGATTTTGAAATAAATTTAAATTTCTTTCATGTGTTGCCACAAAAAAAAATTCATGTAAAGTAAACCTTCTGAAGATCTAAGCACTTACTTTAAAAGAATCTTAAAATAATTTATGGGACCACACCCTAGTAATTCAATAATTTTACTAGGAATCTCTTTTTTTAGTATACATTTTTGACATAAAATGAGTATGTTCAGCTTGGAGAATGGGTACATATACAAACCACATCTTAATCATTTTTACATCCTCTCCCCAGCTCCTGTCTCTTCCATCTCTATCTTCTGTTCCATCTCGACAAGGTCTACCTCTCTCTTTCCTATCATCTATCTTTTATTTTGTTCTTTAAATTGCTTATATTCTGGGTTTCTCACATAAGAACCACACAATATTAAACATTCTGTGTGTGATTTGTTTCATTTAGCATTATTGTCTCAAATAGCATCCTTTTTCCTATAAGTGACTTATACTTAACCTTTCTATGGCTAAATTATATATATATATATATAATATATACACATTATATATATTATACATATATACATTTTCCTTTATCCACTCACATGTTCAGGGGCCTATAGGCTGCTTGTAGTATTTAGCCATTATGAGTGCGCAGCTATAAACATGGATGTGACTGTATCCCTGTAGTGTGATGTCCTTAACTCTTTCAGGATGATACCCAGAAGACATATGCTAGATCAAATGGAATTCTAGATTTAGTTTTTTGAGGAATCTTCATGCTGATTTCCATAGTGGTTGTACCAGCCTACATTCCCAACATAGATGTAGAACCCTACAACTTCACCAGCATTTGTTGCTTATTGAGTCCTCAATGACAACCATTCATTCTGAAGTAAGATGGAATTTCAGTGTTGTTTTAATCTTCGTTTCTTTAATGGTCAAAAATATTGAACATTTTTCATGTAACTTTTGGCTAATTGTACTTCTTCTGAGAAGTATCTGTTCATTTCAGTTGCTTATTTTTTCACTGAATCTTTTATTTTGAGGGTAAATTTTCTGAGTTGTTCATACAGAGTTCACCAAAAATGCATACACACTTCAGAAGTTCATCATACTAATAAATGCCTGAAAGCTAATGGCAACTAATTTGAGTACCTCTTTTCATTATAGAGGCCAAAGATAATTTGTATTAATCTCATGTCTTACTTAATTTAGTATTAAAATATTTATACAAGTTTTTATTTCCTGATACATAGATTTTTTTGTTCAGTTCTGCTAGATACTAGTCATCTATTAGAGCAGCAGGCAAAAAGTTTCCAAATACTGGAGATTGTCTCTTTACTCTGTTATTTCCTTTGCAGTGCAGATTTTTAATTTGATATAATTCCATTTGTTGATTCTTGGTGTTATTTTTTATGCAGTTGGGGTTCATTCAAAAATCCCTTTTAATTTCTTACCTTATGGTTCTTCTGTGGTTCTTCTGTGAACCACTGATTGTTTGATACTATATTATTTTATCTCTACATTTTTGTGTCATTTCTGTGGATTGTTTCATTGTTGATTTCTTGTATTTATTTATAAAAGACCGAAGGAAAAAAAAAGACACAGAAAAGAAAAATAAAAAGCGAAAGAGACAAACAGCAACAACAAATACAAAACTATAACAGTGCAGGTTTACAAAACAATAGAAATTTAGCAATGGTTGTAATATTGCATATTGCCACCTTCAAAAGGGTTGCTTAGATTACCAGATATAGACCTGTAAAACTGATCTAATCATGAGAGTATTAACTGTTTTTTTCCAAGAAATATTACATTTAGTAGTATAGTCATTTTAGCTACCTTATTGTATATATATATATATATATATATATATATATATACAAATTTATGTCTTTTTCCTTTTCCCTTCCTTACTTCCTCCTTTCCCCTATCCCAGTTACTTTTCCTCTTTAAGCAAGTTTCTTACCTTTACACAATATTTATTGTAGATTTTGGATCATATTTATTCTTTCAGTTTCTTACACTAGGGAGATGATATGATATTTACACATGTGAGTTTGATTTATTTCACTAATGAGTATGGTCTCAAGTCATGTCCATTTACTTATAAAAGCCTTGATGCAATCTTTCTTTGTAGCTGAGTAGTACTCCATTGTATAAAAATACCACATCTTTTTTATCCATTCCTTGATTGATGGGCATTTGGGTTGTTTCCAAGATTTGGCTATTACAAATTGTGCTGCTGTAAACATGGGTGCAAATGTATCACTGTAGTATGTTGTTTTCAATTCTTCTATGAAAATGCTCAGAAGCTGGATAACTGGGTCAAATGGAATCACTAATCCTAGTTTTCTGAGGAAATTCCACATGGATTTCCACAGTGGTTGCACCGGTCTATGCTCCCACCAACAGTGAAGAAGAGGTCCTTTTTCCCCATATCCCCTCCAGCATTTGTTATTGGTGGTTTTCTTGATCTTGGCCTTTCTTTCTGGAGTGAGATGGAATCTCAGTGTTGTTTTAATTTGCATTTCTTGAATAACCATTGATGTTGAACATTTTTTCATAGATTTATTTGCCATTTGTATTTCTTCATCTGAGAAGTGTATATTCATCTCAGATGCCCATTTTTGGATTGGGTCCGTGAATTTTAGGAGCCTGATTTTTTAAAATTCTTTATATAGTTTAGATAGAAGTTCTTTGTCTGAAGGACAGTTGGCCAAGATATTTTCCCAATTTGTGGGTTTTCTTTTCACTCTGTTACAGATTTCTTTTGACATGCAAAAACTTTTTAATAAGACAAGATCCCACTTGTTGATTCTGGGAAGTATTTCCTGTGCAGTTTGATTTTTGTTCATGAACTCTCTGCCTACTCCTAGGTTGTCAAGATTTCTACCTACTTTATCTTTCAGCAGATTTAGTGTTTCTGTTTTAATATCTAGATCTTTGATACATTTTGATTTTAGTTTAGCACATGGTTTTATTGTTGATTTCTAATTTCATTCTACCCTAATCTGATACTGTGCAAGAATTTTAATTCTTTTGTATTTATTTAGGCATGCTTCATGGCTTGACATTTGATATATTTTGAGAAAAGTTCTGTGTGCTGCTGAGAAAAATGTGTATTCTGCTGTTGGATGAAACATTCAGTAGGTATGTTAAGCTCATTTGTTTAATGGTATGGTTTAGCTCTGACCTTTCTTTGTTAATTTTTTAAATTATTGTTTGGTTTTGTTGGCCTATCTCTTTGGAAGAGTGGGGGATTGCAATCTTCTACTATAATAGTCTTGATGTCTATCCATCCTTTTAAATCTAGTAGTTTTTGTTTTAGGAACCTCAATATATCAAAATGTACTACATATATATTTGCAATTATTGTCTCTTCTGGTTAATTTGTTCCCTTTACCAATATGTAGTGGGCATCTTTGTCTCTTCAGACCAGTTTTAGCTTGAAGTCTTCTGTGTCTGAAAATAAGGTGGATATTTCTGCTTGCTTCTGGGCTTCAGTTGTATGCAGGATCATTTTTCATCCTTTTGTTTTCTATGTGCTTCTTTATGGATGATATATAGCTTTTGCAGGAAATGCATAGCTGAACCTCATTTTCTTGACCCAACCTACCATTGACAAGGAATTTCTATCCCTTCTACATTTGAATACCACAAGCTAAAAATTTATTGTATACTTTCTAGGTTGTCAGCATTATAATAATTGATAAACTATGTTTAAAATAAGTTTTTGTGTACCCAAAACCTTAAAATTAAAAAAATTGCTGTTTTATTTTGCCTTTTATTTGGTTGAATTCCATCAGTATGACTTCATTTTATTTAATTTATGATAAAAGTTGTGAATATCCCATTTACTAAGCAAGGGAGCAATCTTTTTGAAATCACTAGTAATTATAAAGAGCACACATATTTCATTATGAGAGATTGGCCATAAACTCATTTTCTAGCTCATCCATTAGTGAGAAATGTTGGCTGCACATATTAGTGGTTGTGTTCAACAAATGATTTATATTTTACAACTAATTTTTACTTCTCATAAGCACTTTAGAAATGATTGTTTTGTTTGTGCTGAAAGCTTTTGATCATTGCTCTTCATGTTTCAAACAACATGACCTGGCTGAGCTAGAACACTAACTACAAGTTGCCTATATTTGAAGGATTCCAGGTTTTCTTGCTATGCAGACAACAAAACCATGGAACATTTCCTCTGCTCTATACTATCGAAAGTAGAGTGGAAAGAAGTACTCAGCTATTATGCGCTGAGCTGTATCTCCTCAAAATCATATGTTGAAGCCCCTACCTCTAGTATCACACCTCCTGAAAGTATATCTAGAGATAAACTCTTCTAAAAGGTAATTAAATTAAAATGAAGCTATTGAGGTAGTCTGTGTTCCAATCTCACAGTCGTCCTTATAACATGAGGAAATTTGGGCACAAAAGGGGTCACCAGGATTTGCCTGCCCAAAGGGATAAATGTGGGGACACATCTGCAGGCCAAGGAAAGAGATTTTAGAAGAAACCAAACTTGCCGTTACCATTGTCTTGACTTCAGTTTTCAGAACAATTAGAGAGCACATTTCGGTTATGGTACCTAGCCTGTAACATTTTATGGCCATTATAGAAAACTTCCACATTAGGTTACTTATCTGATGGGCACAGAAAGACTTAGAGGTAAGCTGGTGATTTTCAAAACCTGATGAGCTTTGAAGGTCAGGGTGACTTATACCTCCACCACAGTGAAAGAGAAGCATTTTCTATGACTGATTTCACTAAGAATTTCCCTTACTAATTAACTGGTTAGGTTACCCATGTGATTATAGTAACTTCTCATGTCTTTAATTAGGAAGGAAAGCAATTATCATCAGAATTTATTGAAAGGTTATGTGTCCAACTATGTAGCACATGCTGTGTAGGTTGTCTGATCACCATCATTACAGTTTTTTAGATAGATGGTATCGTTGATCCAGGTTTACAGAAAAAGTTCAATCTTGCCCATTGTTGCACAACCAGAAAACAATGTAGGTAGGTAGCTCATTTCTGAAGCTAGTGCTCTTAACTTCTAATCTGTATTCACTGGAGGTACCTGTGATGTAAAAATGTAACACCTGAAAACAAAGTGAACGAACTTTTATTTGAAACATGGATGATGGTATTATGTGGCAGGTACTCCAGGAACTCAACTTCTGTGAATTTCGTTTATTTTAAAGAGGTTACCTTCTAGTGACTATAGGGAAGCAAGCAAGTTTGTCTGAACATAGCTCATGAGTGTAGCAGAAAATACCCTCCAGTCAGTCTGTTAGTTACCCAGGTAATAGTTCCTGCTACAAGTTCTGGTTGCTTCTGACTCCTAGAAATGACTGGCCACTGTAATGCATAGCTGGTCACCATGATGCATATTGTAAGAACAAATCAAAGACCGCCAAGTAGTCTACCTCTGCATTTCCTTTTTGTAAACCCATAAAAACCTTCTTCCCTGAGCCTTCTGTACCTGAAACTTTGAGGAACAACTGATTCCTAGTCAGTGCCCACCTGATGTTAAATGAATCTGCCTTCAAATCTTGAATATTTTTTTGGTGTTTCTGCTTGCTGTTGCAATGAGGACCCAGGTGGACCAGGACTTCCCTTGTTTCCCTGGAGTGGGTAAGAGTTTGAGCATCCTGAAAACACCGTGCACGTCAGGTGGACAATCAATTTTCTCTTGCATGCTGACAAGTCTGCCTAGAGATTCCCATTGGGAAATTTAGTCTGCATTGCATTGAAAAGGGTTATCCATAATTACATAGAAGTACTTAAACAAATAAGAGCAGTTAGCCCTTCACCCAAAGACTATTTGAATCAGTAATTCTTGGAGGATAGGGTATTAGAGTCACTGTGCTTAAAAAGTTTTAACACAGAGAGAACCGCCCCCCCAATTATGACATCCAAGGAAAGAAGAGAATCAGTTGGTTATGTGAAGCAATGACCACTCAGAGGAACAAATATCAGTTCGATCCACTTTCTTTGAATATATAGTACTATACGGTTAAACACGTATTAGGGACTCAGTAGGTGCTGCTGATTTATAGATATGTCAGCTCAAAAAAGAAGGAAGCTCTTCATCTGTTGGATTGACTGAAGACCTGAAGGAAGCAGAATAACCAACATGTCCTGGTTTTAAAAGTACCATGCAAACCATGGTAATAAACCAGCTTATGGGAAAATTTTCTGTGGCATCTGTGCTTCCTACCTAGAGTACTGAAATTAAAATTGGGGGCCCCCAGACTTCTCATAGGCACTCAGAGCTGACAGAAAGCTATACACTTTCTCAGTCAACTCTTCACTTGATGTTGCACATCTACCCAAGAAGATGAGTGATGTCTACAACAATTAAAAGAAGCTACATAAAGATGTCAGCACCAACTGCAACAGATCACAAGCTCTGGGGAATATCCACCCCCCAGGCTTAAATATTAAATTTGATTAGTTTTACATCCAATCTGCAAATTCCACTGCCAAATTGTAGCTGTCAGATATGGCATTAACATTTGGTTTTGTTGTGTTTTGGCCATGAGTTATATTGTGGCCACCCAACCTTCTTTTGATTGTGTGAGGACATACTGTCAAGTGCCATTTTCAGGCAGATTAGCTATTTTCCCCCATAGGCAAGAATTTTAAAACATAATTTGACCAACTACAAGTGAGGTTTTTGGAATAATTGAAGAGATTTGAATAGAAATAGATTATTATATTCCATTAATTTTGTTAGATGTGATGATGGTGTTGTGGTTAGCTAGGGACACACCCTTAGACTTTAGAGGCACACACTGAAATTTTTAGGGATGATATAATGTTTGTAAGTTATCTTATAATGATTAAGAAAAAATGGTAATATAAAGGCAAAAGTATTCAAAGCAATAGCAATTAGGATATTGTACATGGAAGAAAAATGTCTTCCACCCCTATGTGGTGAAATATACTGATGAATGTTCTTACAAATGATCTCAATAAGAGAGAAATGATTAACGTCCAGTTTGTTTATTATCAGGGGAAATATGTGATTTTTAATTTTCCAAGTCCTTTATTCAAGAAATGGCTTATACATCAAAGATTTTTGTAATCTTTTGAGGTCTGAAGGTCTCTAAGGGCTGGCCTACTGCAGGGTATGTTTAAATAACTGCAGGCTTTGGAACTGGAGGACAGACAGGACTATAATACAATTACTTAAGTGGTGGGACCATAAGCAGGGGACAGAAACTCATGAAGACTCAGGCTTCTCTTCTGTGAAGTGGGATTAATAAACCCTGAAAAGCTGAGGGCACAGAGAACACATGAGGTGATCAATAAATGGAATGGTCTCTAATTGAAGTTAATTTGATTATTTTTCAACGTAAAATCAACTGACCTCCAAAATAAGTTTGTCCCAAGTTTGTCCCTTCTATGACTTAGGGGCAGATATCCTGAGTATCTGACATACTAGATTAATAGTTACTGGAACCCACAATATTTCTGGGAACTGTATCAGAGAAAGTAGTCCTGTGATGCTTACCTTATAAAAAGTGTTTTAAAGGCAAATCAATATAAGCATATTTATACTTTTAATTAGTCCAACATGTATTTGTATACAAAGAAAATAAACTTGATAGAAGTTGGACTCAGGTGTCTCCCATTTCCTTAAGCCTAATTATAATGAATCCATTTATCACATAGATAGTATGGGTCAAGCATCACAAGATGCTATTAATTTTCATCTTCAGCATAACCTAATGAAGCAGGTATCATTTTCCAATTATGCCTCATTTAACAGAACTAATGAATATCAGAAAGTTGTGGTCTCATGTCTGAAGGCCATAGCTGGAAAGGCAGCTGTCTTAGTTACTTTTTGCTTGTTGCCGAGACAAAATACCTGACGCCCAAAGTTAGGGAAGGAAAGGTTTATTCTTACAGTTTCTCGGGAGTTTCAGTCCATAAAGTGGGCTCCAAGGCATCATGGGATGACGGGGCTACAGTTCATGGCGGCTGCAAGGTGCAAGCCGCAATCTGCGCTGGCGAGAGAGAGAGCGGAAGCCGGGAAGCAAGCAAGAGGAAGACCCGCCTTCCCTTATACTGTATCTCAGCTCCACCCCTGGGCGGGTGTAGCAGTCACGTCATTAATCCTGGTGCTAGACAACAAACTGATCACAAGCATCAGACTCAGCCCCATCAAAAGTATGAGGACTTGGGGGTACATAGCATATCCTA
>RJWM01011794.1:0-30899 GCA_004363535.1 Dasyprocta punctata | reverse complement strand
CAACCAACTCAGTGCAATGACAAGAAGCACTTTGACCTTGCCATTATACTAAATCTTCTCCTCAGTTCCTGCTACCCATGAACCGCAGAGATCCAGGTCTCCTTGTCCCGCTTAGCAACATGAGAATAATGATAGGACCAAGCCCATTGGGCTAATGACCTAGTATATTAATCCACACAAAGAATTCCAAAGCACTTTCCAGCTTTTGGTCAATGTTCTGTGACATGAGGTAAGTTTATTTAGCAAGTGAATCCTGGCCAGCTGCCTTGCTAGTAAGTAAACTAAACTGGTGGTGTACCTAGTATCATTAACACGAGACAATTGGAAAAATCATTTCCTTCCACTTCTGATGCTGTTTAGTGAGGTTACGCCTGGTCTGTTCCTGGGATTCTGGTCTCAAAGGCTATCTTTCATCCCCAGCATGCCCTTTTGTTGGTTTTGTCACAGGCATGGCTCTGTTAACCATGATTGAATGAAATGCTGTGTCTTTCTAGCTGCACCTTTTAAATGTCATCTGTGCGCTGACTATTAGGTTGTCACATCCATAAAGCTGGGCAGGACAGGCATTGCAAACTGTTGAAATGGTGTTTTGCGATTCAGACAACAAGCTTCATCACATGTGAAGAGGAAATTTCTGTGGATGAAAGTATCCTGGCAGCCAAAAACACTCTCAAGGACAAACAAGCGTTGAATTATCATGTTATGCGGACATGAGCAACATCCCCTTCCTCATATATTCCAGCTGTGCCATGATGTATGCACTTCCATTGGCTTAGTAATTGTGTGTTTTAAAAAATGTTTTGGCATTTGTGTATGACAAAAGAATTTCAAGCTAAACTGGAATATAATATGTGAGGGCAGTGGTACACTGCATTGTCATGAACACAGACGACATTATTCAAAGAAATGAAAAGACTAATTCCCAAATTAAAAAGGGGAATTTCTTCTAACCACAGGCATAAACTGAACAAATAGTTCGTTCATTTAGTCCATGTTCATTAATCCATTCAACAAATATTTCTGGGATTCTTGTGCTACCTCAAGCTATAAGCAAGGTGATGGGCAAGATTTGGTTTCCTACATGGGAGCCTCCCACTCCAGTGAGTGATAGCATCTATCAGTGATCACATTTGACCTTGGCCATCACCTCACTGTCCAGGACCTGCATTTAGCCTTGGGTGGATGAAATTGGGGTGTAACATTGATCATGCTGGCCTGGTAGTTGCGTCTTTTAGAACTGATGAGGTGTTTGAGATCATCCTGAGAGTAAAGGTGAGACCATCACCTCACTTACATACCCACTCCTGACAGTTTGCAGTGATTCTAGCCAGCTCCTTTTTGCTGGAAATATTCTGAGGAGTTGCAAAACAGGGTACTCGCAGGAACTTTCCTCATTTCTCATTTATATTCTTTTATTTTTTTTCTTTTCTCCTCTCACTCTAGAGAAATGAATTATACATCCCACAAGAATCTATCAAGAATATACAATTAAAGAAAGAAAATTCAATCTAAAATATTTCCAACTCATCATGTTTATGTTTATTACACCTCTCTTTCTCTCTGTCTTTTGCTGATTATTAATACCTATTGATATCAGCTTGAAGAAGAGGATTGAAATATTAGTTTCTGTTGATAATGGAAATAAGCTCCATTTACTCACTTTGCAATCCAGTCAAATAATAAGCATTCACTGTCCACCTTTTATGTTATTTACACTCAGTCCCTGAAGGGCACACAACAAAGACAATCATGTTGTTCTGTCCCATTAATCAAGTGTCCACCTAGTAACCTCGGGCTCAGAATAAGCTAGCACTTAATCAGAAAAAAGCACCCACCCCCTAGTGCTCACATGGGCTATTTTTTCTAATTCAACTTGATTCCATTTGCCTGTATCACCCTCCACTTTCTGATGAATCTCTAATCTAAATTTGAGCATTTCAACGCAGCTATATTGACATGATTGTTTTGTTTTAGGGAATGTTTTATGACAATTGCATTGGTGATCTGTCAACATGTAAAGTAATTGCTCTCTGTTCCTAAGGCTTATGCAAACAAATATTTATTTCTTCCTCATCCCCACCCCTTCATCTTGGGGAGAGTACCTCTTTTTTTTTTTTGTACTCTCTAAACTATTTTTGAATTATCTTCTTTTATTTAGTTGCATTTCCTTACACATCTATTACCATGGAATTAGTCTCTATGGGCAATATTCCTTGCTTCCAGGAAGTTACTATACAGCAGGTTAATGATTTTAACTATAATTTATGTACGCTATGGGGCACTGAGAGAACAATTTGAAGTTTAGCTGAGGCTTTCCTTTACTATTTAAAGAGTGAGTACTCATTATGAGACTGAAGGACAATGAATGTCATTGCTGACATGGTTGAGGGTGAAGGCCAGAGCTTTTGTCCTGGTATGAAAGTAGGGTGTGACTGTCTGGAGCCTTTTGAATTTGTAGGAGTAGAAGCTTCCAGCACTTACTGAAGTTTAGTCTTGACCAAGTCTCCCCACGTCTCAGAACTTCAGTATTTTTATTTATAAAATGGGCATGATGCTGAAACAAGGAAATTTTAGTAGAGAATGTATACAAGGTTCTTTTAAAGAATATTGAGAGAGGCTGAAAATAAATAGGACTGCACTTGGCTCAATCATGCCTGGTTTAACTATGTCCAAACTCTGGTATCAGTGTGACTGGACAACTCAGAAACAGTGTGTGGCACAGAAATACTACATAGCTCCCCTCGCTGAAGCCAAAGAGCAGTTCACAGTCTTGTGCATGAGGTGCAAAATTCCCCTACTCCTCATCTGAGGAGTTCAGTTTGAGAATTTGAGACTCAGAAAGACAACCTTACATTTTCATGGAAAGAGAAAATTAAAAATCATCTTCATCATTTTGGTCTATCCATTTTGGTCTATCCTTGAAGATACCCAGGAACTTCCAAGTAGTCAGGGCTACAGAATACCTGGAGAGGAAAGCAGGGAGATTATTCTCTCTGCTCCAAGTCCCTTCTTTTCTCCAAACCTTCAGTGAAGGCTGTTGCCTGGTTTAACTGAGGAGCCAAATTGTGAGACAAAATAGGAAATGGTTTTCCACTATTCTGTTCCAAACGTGCTTCCCTAGAGCTTCTGTCCTTTCTAGAGAGCCATTTCCACTACAAAAACCTCATCTCAGTAATAGACTTGGCCCTGCCCATTTTTTGAAAGTCAGTCTCAGACTTAAGTGAAAATTTTTAAGGTATATAGCCCCAAGTTCAATCAGGTTTAGGGGAAGAACCAAGATTACCTATTTATTCCCTTCTGACCTAGAGTGGAGGCATGTGGTGGGGAGAGAGGGCTGAAGAGCAGATGTCTCCTTGTGATGGCCAAGGATTAGGTGCTCACTGTTATAGAACCTCTGCCATTACAGCATGTTTTTTAGACCCCACAAGAAGGCCCCAATTTCTAGCTGCTCTCCCAGGTTCTGTTAGTCTCTTATGTTGTTTGACCTTATATTCTGGTGACCAACAGCTGACGGCTTCACACCTACTTTCCTTTGATGTCAAGGTTGGGGCTCATGCAAGTCTCCAAGGACCAATCATATCCATCCCATGGGAATTCAGATTTCAAGGGGCAGCCGCTGCCCCTCTACTGGGCAGCCCATCAACTCATTATCCTTCCCCTAAAGGAGTTTCTCCCCTACCCAGTGCACCAGTCATGCTAGAGGAGATCAGAGGACAGTTTCCCCCTCTCATGGCCTGCCACAGTCTTGCCCAGTGATCTCCTTGGAGTGTTTCTATTTGGAGGAGAACAAGTAGAGAAACAGTACCATCCACTTGCTCTCCTCCAAGAAGTGAGAGCTATGGCCCAACTCCAACAGCAACGCTGGGGAGGACTGCTCCCTCTCCCAAAAAGTCATTGCCATAAACCCTGCAGCAGGGACACAAGCTATCCACAGTTGGCTAATTTTGCTTGTTTCTTCCTCTTCTTCTTCTTCTTCTTCTTCTTCTTCTTCTTCTTCTTCTTCTTCTTCTTCTTCTTCTTCTTCTTCTTCTTCTACTTCTTCTTCTTCCTCCTCTTCCTCTTCCTCTTCCTCTCCTTCTCCTTCTCCTTCTCCTTCTCCTTCTCCTTCCTCTTCCCCTTCCCCTTCCCCTTTTCCTCCTCTTCCTTCTCCTTCTCTCCTTCTCCTCCTCCTTCTTCTTCCTCTCATTTGAGTTACAATTCACATTCCATAAAATTCACAATTTAAAGTGTGTAGCTCAGTGAATTTTAGTGTATTCACAAGGTGCAAACATCACCACTATCTAATTCCAGAACATTTTTTATCACCCACCTCCTGCTCCTTCTAGTCATTAGCAAATGCTAATCAACTTTCTGCCTCTATGAATATTTGCCTTTTTAGTCATTTCCTGCCAATGAAATGAAAAATATGTGGCTTTTTGTATCTGGCATCTTTTACTTAAATGGTATTTCCAAAGTTCATTCATGTTGTGCTGCATACAGTACTTCATTCCTTTTTCTTTTCCATGCTTTATTTACCCATTCATCAGTTGGTGCACATTTGGGCTGTCTGACTGTTTTTCAAATTTAAATTATGGCCCACTTTTTGAGACCTTTATTTTAGAAGAGAGGAAAAGCTCAATATGCTCACATGCCCAAATAAGATACAACTGAGGTTCTTTTGCAGTAGGCAGATGAAAGAGTCAAGTAGGCATGTAAGAAGAGATCAGGTCCACTGTCCTCCACTGAGCCTGTACGAGATATCAGTGCCTTTAGTGGGACAGTTAAGACAACAGAAAAAAAATCTGTATAAGTAGTCAGAATCAAGATGGAGTCACTTATGTCAGCCCTCAAAACAACAACCAAAGGCAAGCAGATATGAAGAAAGTGTTCTTGTGCATAATCGCCTGATGCCTGATAGCACTGTGACCTTATATGAAAAGTGCATCTCCAATAACACCTGTACAGCAACAGTCTGCTTAACTGCAAATGGATATCATCCTCTGTATTAAGCACTGAATGATCATTATTTCATAGCATCTTATGTACACCTCCTCATTTTTACCTTTAAAAACTTCCCCTTGCTTGAGTCTCTTTAAGTCCAATGTTAGTTGACAATGGCATGCACATTTCCATTTGCGTGACTTTGCTGTTCCCAAATAAAATTTTGTTTTGACTTGCTTTTAACCTGTTTGTGTTTCTCTTGGTTAACAGGCCCAAGACAGTTTATGGGCAGCACAAAGTGTCTTGTGTTAACATCTCTGGAATGAGTGGCATGGGCTAAACCAGCCCTCAAAGAAAACAAAACAAAATAAAACAAAGCATTCTGTTTTGTAGTATTGGGTGGTTCCATGGTATAAATACTCCCATCAAGAGCAATTTCAAGCTACCAATAGGAAAACACTGAATCTGGGAAGAGATGGGATTGGCACAAGTAACTCTGGGTCACCACTGACTGGATCCCAGGTTTCTGAAAGTGCATGAAGTAGAAACTCCCTGGGACCTCTGAGAAACCGCTAGGGACTCTCTGAGGGGGCTAGTTTCTACAAATAAGGCTCCTGGCACTATGCCTACCATGTATTCCCCCCTCTGGACACCACCCGCAACTACAAGTCACCTTTCTGAATTTAACAAAAAACCAGAGTACGCTTAGGTACCCACTCACAGCTACCCTAATGCTGCCTATTATGCAGGATAATACACAATGCCTCTCCTTTTTCTGATTGCCCTGCCAATTGAGGAATGAGAACAAGTGTAGTGTTTTGCCACAGCCCAAATAGGAATCTCTTTTGAGAAGACATAATAAAAACAATGATAGATCCATGATAAGCAAAACAACATTGTATAATAATTCATATCCTTATGATAATAGTTCATTTATGGTACTTAGAGCTTTTGAAATATAATTTGTAAATATTAAATTAAATTGAAATATATAAATAATTTATGCACCTTTTTATTTGTTAAATTTTATTTTACATTTTAACTCACTCATGCAACTCCCATTCCATTTCTGTTGGACAAAAGATACTATTGTAGCAAATCAGTTTTTAAAAAAGAAGGTACTGTTTATTAAGGTTCACTATGTGGACAACAACAGATAAACCTATTTACATACGTAATTTCATTTATTCCATACAACAACTTCTTGGTAGAATTTGTTACTCTGTGTTATAAAGGAGAAAACAGAAGGTAAGAGAAGTTAAATAATTTACCCAATGTTTCACAGGAACTCTCAATTCAAATTATTCTTTCACTCAAAACTCTATGTTGTGATTCTTCCTTTCAAAGAAAATGAAGGATTTCTCAGTCTCCAATAAACATGTAACATCATGTGGAAGTGAATTCATTAGTGCTTTCTTTGGAGAACTTTATACTTCAACATCACTTCATATTTAGAGAAATATTGTGTAAATAGTATAAGGAATTACCATATACTTTACCCAAATTCACCAACTATGTATGGAATAGGGACACACAGTTAAATAGATCTTTTTCCCTAAATCATTTAGGAGTAAAGTGGTGACATCAGATCCATTTACTCTTTTAAATAGTTATGTGTGTACATTTCCTAAGAAATATTCATTTATTTAATCACAATCCAATGATCAAAATCAGGAAATCTAACTGTAACATAACAGCACTATCTAATATAGACCATATTTAGGTTTTATCATTTGTCCCAGTAAAGATTTTAAGATATTTTCTCCCTTGGTTCTGCATTCGGGCCAAGATCATGCAGCATATTTAGTTGTCACATCCTCTTAATATTTCTCTGCCGACAGCCCTTCACAGCATAATGTGCCACTTGATTTTAACATTGTTAAATTGTTAAATTTGGCAGTCCAACTTTTATTAACATGTTCCTCAATGCAGTTTATTTGAAACCCCTCATGATGGGGTTCAGGTTTTGCATCTCAGTAGCAATACCACAGAAGTGCTCTTTGTCTCACCTAGAGTGTATTTGCTACTTTTAAATCTAGCTTAGCAGACTTTGGTAAAAAAAAAAAATCCACAGATTGTAAGAGTGAGAAATAGGTCATTCAAAGACATTTGTGGACTTAAAATTGACCCAAATAATCACTGTGCAGAACAAGTGTAATCCTTACAGATTGAAATACGTACAGGTTATATATAATAATCATCATAATAACCACTATTATTTAATTTGCATATTTTTGTTTCAGTAGGGAAAAATATCTTTAACTCATTCAAGCAATTTGAAAGATTACAAAATACAGTTGGTGAGAGGAAGAGAGTAGATACATAGGACATTTAATTGCTAAAGATTGTTTAATTTCAGGCACTGTTTCCTTGGAATGGAATATTGTTTTTCTTTCTCTTCCTTTTCACCTCAATGCACATGATAAGTGTTTCAGTTAGAGTCATCAAATGGCTACTGGCAGATCCCCCAGAATGCTACAGGATGATGATGCTCATTCAGAGTTAGCAGTAAACTCTCACAATCTCATTTCATTCAAATGATGTTACGATTGCAAAATGTAACACTGGCAAAGTAAACTGTCTCTGGCAGTCTCATATTTCTCTTATTTAAGAAATAGTTGTCAGAAGGATCTCTGTGAACCGAGGAACTGACAAATTATGGGGAAATTATATTTTTAATCAATCACTTGCCTAAAGTTATGAGAGATAATATTTCATTTATAGTTTACCCAGGCATAATGCCACTCTTTTTTCATTACAAGACATCTAGTAATTTTTTAATGGTTTTTCTTCTTATGCTCTGGGTAAAAAAACTGTCTAAAATTATATGCTTTAAAGATGAAGACCCTGTTAGGCAGGGGGATAAAAGAAGAAACAAATCATGCAAAGCATAAGAAAGATAGCATGGTGTGTACATTAATACAAGTCAAAATAAATTTCAACAGAAGAATTACTAATAGTGAAGAGGCAGGTTTCACAGTGATACAAGAGACAACTCATCAGGATACACAGCAATGAAAAATGCACATGATCTTTAAAATCATTGCAAAATATATAAGCAAATTCAAAATTCACAAAGAGAAAAATGACAGTATTAAACCAATAAAGAGACATAGTTGAAGATTTTTAGCACCTACTGTCAACAATTGACAGGAAAAGTATGCCTTAAAGATCACCTAAGGACATAAAAATTTGACTATCAGCAAATTTACTGAACACTGGTAAAATGATACTCACTTTTTCAAGAACACATAAAACATTCACCAAGAGAGACCATATGCTAGGCTATAAAATGTCTCAACAAATTTTGAAATATGAAATCTTTAAAAGAATATTTCTTTATTTGTTTTTGGTACCAGGGATCAAACTCACAACCTCTGGCCTCCCAGACAGGCACTTAGGCCACTGAGCTAAATTCCTGACTAAAAACATATTTCTCAAAAAAGAATACTTTTGAATCACAACAACATTAAATAGAAATCAGCAACAAGATACCTAGAAAGCCTCCAAATGCTTGGAAACTAAAAAACACATCTACCCAATGCATAGGTCAAAGAAGAAATCATAAGCAATAAGAAAATATTTTGCACTGATGAATGATTTTTAAAGTCATACATATCATCCCCAACACTGCAAAGCAAACAAAAACTTACATGCCAAAAATTAAAAGATTCTGCATTGATTTAAGAGAAATTAATTTTTAATTTTAGATCATTAATTTGAAATTTTCCTTCTTAAATATAAGTTTCTGAGTCAAAGTCTTGGTGGTGCCACACTCCAGGGTACGCTCTGCCTAGCCACCTGGATCCTGGGGATTCCGACCCCCACCCACTAAGGCAGAAGGTCCAGTGACACACTCCAGGAGTGAGCTCTCGCTAGCTGCACAGAGGATCAAGCTCTGCCCAGCCCAGCATCCCAGCACAATCCATCAAGGGAACACCCGGCCAGCCTCACAGGACACAGAGGTACTGAGCCCAGTCCAGCCCAGAGCCCCAGAGCCGCTCATCATGCAGCAGCCAGTATAACTGCAGGGCCTTGGGAATTTGAGCTCTGCCCATTAGAACACAAGGCACGAGCTCCACTGTTCAGGAGTGGGGCCACGCAGCAGGTCCTAGAGGTTGCAAACTCCTCCCAGCAAGGAGCAGGGCAATGGCACCTTATGTGGGGGGCACACCCGGGCTTGTCCTGTGCTCCAGAGGCTCTGAACTCCTTACAAGCAGACTCAAGGTCCTGGTGGTGTCACACTCTGGGGTGTGTTCTGCCTAGGCAGCTGGGTCCCGGGGATTCCAACACCCACCCACTAAGGTGGAAGGTCCAGCGACACACCCCAGGGGTGCATCTCTGCTAGCCACATGGGTTGCAGAGGTTCTGAATGTTACACAACCAGGTTCTAGGCCCCAGCAACAATCTCCAGGGGTGTGACACTGCTAACTACAGGGAGGATACAAATTTTGTCCAGTCCAGTGTCCCAGAGCAACCCAACAAAGTACATCAGGGAAACACACGGCCAGCCACACAGACTACAGAGCACAGGGATCCGGTGCAATAATCGAGGGTGTGCCCTGGCTAGCCACGGGGATATTGGAGGACTGAAGCTCTACACAGCACAGTGCTCTAGTGCAATCCATCTGAAGGCTGCTTGCCCAGTCACACAAGTTCCAGAAGAAAACAACAAAACAAAAGAGTGAGAGGCAGTCTCAACCCCTCAGCCCAGTGAGAACAAACCCAAGAGACATTGAAATGGAAGACAATGGGAATCACATAACTGAACTTTCTGAAATGATAGCAAATGAAGTAAAGAAACAACTTCATCAATTTATAGAGGGACTCAAATCAGAAATAATTGCTTAGCTAAAAAATGAAATGACAATCATTATGAAAGAAATGCTGAGTGTATCTAAAAAAGACCAAGATAAAAAAAAAAGAAGAACATAAGAAAATGATGGAAATTTTGAATGAACAAAATAAGACACAAATAAAATGCATGAAAGATTCAAAGGAAAATTCAGGGAATTAAAAATTCCATGGAAAGTTGGCAAAACTGCTTGAATGAAGTTGAAGATAAAGTCTCAGACCTTGAAGATAGCATGGAAGTTTACGATCACGAAAGAAAAGATCTCTTAAAAATAACAAGGAACCAGGAAACAACAATTCAACAGCTGCAAGATGATGCCAAGAGAAGTGATGAAAGATTAATAGGCATCGATGAAAAAGCAGGGGTCAATACTAATGACCTGCAAGACTATTCACAGAAATAATAGCAGAAAACTTTCCAAACATGGGAAGAGAATCTGATATGTAGGTAAGTGAGGCATACAGAACCCCAATTAACTATAACCAAAATAAGTCTTCACCTAGACATATAATAATTAGGGTATCAGAAGTACAGCACAAGAACAAAATACTAAAAACTGTCAGAGAAAAGAAACAGATCACCTATGAAGGAAAGCCTATCAGAATCATGGCAGAATTCTCAACAAAAACATTTAAGTCAAGAAGAGCTGGAGTGAAGTATTTCAAATCCTGAAAGAAAACAACTTTCAGCCCAGATTGATGTATCCTGCAAAACTATCTTTAAAAATTGATGGAGAAATAAGATACTTGCATGACAAAGAACAACTGAAGAAATTTATGGCCACCAAACCAACACTAGAAAGAGACAAAGATAATTATAGTCTTAAGAACAACAAAAGGAAACCACTAATCAAGGCAAACAATTAAACAGGAAATGTAGAAAACCAACAACAGAAAGATATCATGACAGGGATGAATCAGTACATATCAGTTATATCAATCAATCAATGTAAATGGTCTCAACTCACCCATAAAAAGAAACAGACTGGCAGAGTGGGTTAAGAAACAAAATCCAACAATATGCTGTGTACAAGAAACACATTTCACTCAAAAGGAAACTCAGAGATTAAAAATCGAAGACTGGAAAACAATACTCCATGCAACAGGAACCCAGGAAAAAAGCAGGGGTAGCTATTATGTTTGCACACACTATGAACTTCAAACTGAGAATAATCAAAAGACATAAAGAAGGTCACTACATACTTGTTAGGGGAAAACATCAAGAGGAAGAGATTACAATCATAAATATACATGCACCAAATATGGGAGCACCCAACTATGTAAGACAATCTTAATAGACATGAAAAATCAAAAAAATAATAATACAGTTATAACGGGGGAACTTAACACCGCACGGTCACAAAGAGACAGATCAACGAAACAAAAAATCAGCAAAGAAATAACAGAACTGAATCAAACTTGTGAACAAATGGACCTAGTAGATGTGTACTGAATGCTCCACCAATCAACATCAGAATACACATTCTTCTCAGCTGCATGTGAGTCATTCTCTAGAATAGATCATATACTAGTCCACAGAACATGCTTAAGTAAATGCAAAGGAACTGAAATAATTCTATGCATATTATCTGACCATAGCACAATAAAATTGGAAATTAATGTCAGAAAACTCCACAAGAACCCCATAAACACATGGAAATTAAATAATACTCTCCTAAACAATCAATGGGTCACAGAAGAAATTAAAGAAGAAATTAAACAATATCTACAATTGAATGAAAATGCAAATACAAATTACTGGAACCTGTGGGACACAATGAAAGCTGTCCTCAGAGGGAAATTCATAGCACTGAACTCCCGCAACATAAAAATGGAAAGAACACACATAAACGACCTAATACTGCACCTCAAACTTCTAGAAAAAGAGAACAAGTCAAGTCCAAAGCCCAAGGAAGGGAGGAAATTATCAAGATCACAGCAGAAATTAATGCAACCAAAACTAAGAAAACAATACAAAGAATTAATGAATCGAAGAGTTGGTTCTTTGAAAGGATAAATAAAATTGATAAACCCCTAGCCAACCTTATCAAAAAGAGGAAAGAAAAAGCTCAGATCCATGCAATAAGAGATGAAAATGGTGAAATCACTACAGACCCTGTGGAAATACAGAAGATCATCAACACCTACTTGGAAAAGCTTTACTCCCATAGGTTCAATAACACAAAAGAAATGGACAGACTCCTAGACACCTATGAATTATCAAAGTTGAATCAAGAAGATGTAAAACTGCTGAATAACCCAATTTCGGCTAATGAAATTGAAAATGTAATTAGAACCTCACCAACAAAGAAAAGCCCAGGTCCTGATGGATTCACTGCCGAATTCTATAAGAAATTTAGAGAATACTTAATGCCAACACTCCTCAAAGTGTTCAAGGATATTGAAAAGGAAGCAAGTCTCCCTAATTCATTCCTGGAAGCAAGTGTTACCCTAATACCAAAACCAGAGAAAGACCCAACCAAAAAAGAAAATTACATGCAAATCTCCCTAATCAACATAGATGCAAAAATCCTCAATAAAATACTGGCATATAGAATACAATAAGGTATCAAAAAGATTACACACTATGATCAAGTGTGATTCATCCCAGGAATGCAGGTATAGTTCAACATACACAAGTCAATAAATGTAATACACCATATCAACAGGGCCAAGGACAAGAATCACACGATCTTCTCAATAGATGCAGAAAAAGCTTTTGACAAAATCCAACACCCATTCATGATAAAAACCCTACAAAAAATCGGAATAGATGGCCTCTGTCTCAACCTGATAAAAGCCATATACCATAAACCAACAGCCAACATCTTACTGAATGGAGAAAAACTGAAAACTTTCCACCTAAAATCAGGAACAAGACTAGGATGCCCATTATCACCACTCCTATTCAATATAATTCTGGAAATATCAGCCAGAGCAATTAGACAAGAGAAAGAAATAAAGGGAACAAGAATAGGAAAAGAATAAGTAAAAGTATCATTATTTGCAGATGATATGATACTCTACATAGAAGACCCCCAAAAATCCACTGAAAGAATTGTAGATGTAATAACCAAATTCAGTAATGTTGCTGGATACAAGCTAAATACTCAAAAATCAATAGCATTTTTCTACACAAACAGCAAACTCACTGAGAGAGAAATAAGAGAAACCACACCCTTCACTATAGCATCCAAAAAAATGAAATACTTAGGAATCAATTTAACAAAGAGAGTAAAAGATCTATACCGTGAAAATTACATTACTTTGAAAAAGGAAATGGAAGAGTTTTTCAGAAAATGGAAAGATATTTCCTGTTCATGAATAGGAAGGACAAACATCATGAAAATGGACATTTTCCCAAAATTGTTACACAGATTTAAAGCAAACCCAACCAAAATACTACTTGCATACTGCACATAGCTAGAGAAATCATTCCTGAAATTCATCTGGAACCAGAAAAGACCCAGAATAGCAAAGGCAATTCTGGGCAACAAAGGGAAGGCAGGAGGCATCATAATCCCCAACTTGAAACTATATTACAAAGCTACTGTGATAAAATCAGCATGGTACTGGAATCAAAACAGACCCGAAGATCAATGGACTAGATTAGAAGATACAGCCACAACTACAAACACCTTTAGCCACCTCATCTTTGACAAAGGGGCCAAACATGTACATTGGAAGAAAGATAATCTCTTTTAACAAATGATGCTGGAAAAACTGGCTTTCTATATGCCATAAACTAAAACTAAATCCATGTCTATCATCATGCACTAAAATAAAGTCAAAATGGATCAAAGATCTGAATATTAAAACATAGACACTAAATTTGCTCAAAGACAAAGTAGGTAAATATCTTGATGACATAGGAGTAGGCAGAGAGTTCATGAACAAAAATCAAACTGCACGGGAAACACTTCCCAGAATCAATAACTGGGAACTCGTCTTACTAAAAAGTTTTTGCATGTCAAGGGAAATCTCCAACAGAGTGAAAACGAAACCCACGAACTGGGAAAACATCTTAGTCAACTGTCCATCACACAAAGGACTTCTATCTAAAACATATAAAGAATTAAATGAAATCAGGCCCCTAAAATTCAAAGACCTAAGCCAAAAATGGGCATCTGAGATGAATACACGCTTCTCGGAGAAAGAAACACAAATGGCAAACAAATATATGAAAAAATGTTCAACATCAATGGTCATTCAGGAAATGCAAATTAAAATAACACTGACATTCCATTTCACTCCAGAGAGAATGACCAAGATTAAAAAGTCAACCAACAACAAATGCTAGTGGGGCTGTGGAGAAAAAGAAACTCTTCTCCTCTGTTGGTGGGAGTGTAGACTGGTGCAACCACTGTGGAAATCAGTATGGAGATTCCTCAGAAAGCTAGAATTAGAGATCCCATTTGACCCAGCTATCCCTCTTCTGGGCATTTTCCCAGAAGAATTGAAAACATAATGCCACAGTGATATTTGTGCACCCATGTTTATAGTAACCCAATTTGTAATAGCCAAATCTTGGAAATAAGCCAAGTGCCCATAAATCAAGGAATGGATAGAAAAGATGTGGTATTTTTATACAATGGAGTACTACTCAGCTATCAAGAAAGATTGTGTCAAGACTTTTATAAGTAAATGGACATGACTTGAGACCATACTCATAAGCGAGATAAATCAAACTCACGGGTGTTAGCACCATATTGTCTCCCTAGTGTAAGAAACTGAAACAGTATATATGATCCAAAATCTACAATAAATACTGTGTAAGGGTAAGAAACTGCTCAAAGAACAAAAGTAATTGGGAAAAGAAAAAGGAGGAAAGAAGGAAGGGAAAAGGAAAAAGACATAAATCTGTATATATGTACATGTAAGACAGCTAAAATGACTATATTGCTGAATGTATTAGTTATTGAGAAAGAATGGTTAATATTCATATGATTAGGTCAATTTTACATGACTATATCTGTTAAGGTAAACAACCATGTTGAAGGTAATGGTACACAATATTGCAACCAATATCAAGTTCCCATCACCTTGTTTTGTAACCTGTAATGCTACTGTTTTGGATTTGTTGTCATTTGTTTGTCTCTAGCTTTTTGTCTTTCTTTTCTGTCTTTTTTCTCTTAAATTAAAAATAAATAAATAAATAAATGTTTCTATATTATAAATTTATGACTTAATTGAAAAATACTAAGAAGGAAAGAAACAAAAAAACATAAGTACAATAATATTGAAGAAACAGAAAATAAATAAATAATAAAGAAAGCTAACAAGGACGATAAATAGCTCTTTAAATAAAATAGTACAATGATAAACTTTTAGCAAGAATAATTTTGTCACTAGGGTGTTTATCACAGAATTCAAACCAATACCAGTGATTTAAACAGTGCTTATCATAGAAACTGGACCTCGTGCAATGGGGGAATTGGTTAAACAATCTGTGTAAGCATTTGCTCCAGTGCCCAAAGCCTACAAGGTCATCATTCTGAAACAAAATCTGCACATGAAGTGGAAGAGTCCAAGATTGAATTTGAACATTCCAAAGAGGATCAAGTGGAATGCAGGTCCACAAATTGGAGCCTGCATAGGTTTTCACTACCTGTAAGCACTCAGCTTCAACACCACAAGTGATTTGCTTGTTCACATGTCTTGTGCCTCGGAGCTGCAAAGTACCTGGACCAGGAATAGGAAGAACTGAAGGAGGAATTGCTGTAGAAGCTTGAGGAGCTGCTGTCCCCACCTACAAAGTAAGCCAGCAGAGAAATGTAAAGGGGAGGTGCTCAGCAGTGCCAGTCTTTTGCTGGCTGCCACTTCATTCTTTTGCTCTGCAAATCTCACGTAAATTTCTCTTGAGCCTAACTTGACCCAGAACCAGACAAGAAAGGATGTTCTGGAAAATATAATCTGGTTTCAGCAGGTAGACAATATCTAGCCACAATGAATCAGGAAACAAAGATAGAAAATACAAATTATGACTATGGGGTAGAATGAGGGATGCCACTATAGATTTTTATACAAGTCAAGCCCAGATTTATTTATTGCCTACCATGAGCATTTCCTGGTTGCATGTGCTTGCAGAAGAAAATGTTACATTGAAAAACAAAAAGACATCAAAGGGTCTATCCTATTCATTTTCTTTCTGAGTTGAATGAATCAGTGTATTAAAGCAAAACCGTATGCAATAGGTTAACTAGAATATCAAGATTCTCTTTGCTGAAGAATTCTTCAAGTAGCAGAGAACATGTTTCATGATGGATTATTATCTCATTGATAAGTTCAAGGACAGGAACAATGAAAGCTAAACCATTACTGCACATTAAAGATCAGTGAGAGAAGGGAATAACATTTCTGACATGAAAATTGATTTGCCTACAGTGCTTTCAATCAGAATTGCATGCAACTTTGAGACCCACTTTGCCTAAAATGAGCACTCTGTGTATATGCTCTGTCTCCTTTGTTCCCTTATAATATAGTTTCTTTGCTTGGTGTAGTCAGTAACATATATGTGATATTCTTCCCTGTTGAGAGCTTTTGACTGGTAGGGCTCATGGGAAAGTGACCCTTAAAATAAGGTTCCTATTTTCTCTGACTACATGGAAAACAGAGCCAGCAGACAGCAGAATTCCCCCTGTAGCATTCATTATCTGTCATGCACTCAGCATGTGCTTAAGGCTGTAATGAGATGGACAAATGTTTGATCAAGGTCCATATTTAAACCTCACATTTGCCTCTATCTCTTCCACCAGTAAGGGTCAATTAATTCACACAGGCATCTAGAGGTTCTTTTAAGAGTCTTTGATTTTTTCAAAAAGATATCTGAAGGAATCGATCACAGTATGAATTTGTAGTGGTAGAATCTCAGACACTGGAAAGGCTGGGCTGGAAGAGATTTGGATGTGGGGAAAGGTTTCAGATTCTGTTGAATCCCTGCTTTCTCCTTCTAGGATTTCCTCCCTCTCCTTCCTTCACTGTTCAGTGAGAATCTATGGAGGGCCAACTATCTCATAGGGAGTTGGGTTAATGCCAGCCCTACCTGAGTGGTTCTAATCATTAGCTCCCTGGCTTACAGTTTCTTTTTCCCATCATTCCAAACAAAGCCATTATTCTAGACCTCAAATAGAACTGAAATGCTAGTTTCCTGATTGTGTTCAATGTCAGATTTCATGCCTTCTGGTAGAATATATGACATGGCATTTTTCAAATAGAAAGTGCTAAAAACACCTGCCAAGGAACATAAAGCCACCACCCAAAAACCAGGATTGACTATGGCTCAGAAGAGTCTGGGAAAGTCCTAGAAGGGGGAGTGGGTTACATGAGATATGCAGTTGTTCAAACATTGCACTGAGGAAGCCACCAGAATGATATAATGAGCCTTCTCTTCTAGAATTAATTACAATTTTAAAGTCTAGCAGCTTGATTTTATATTACAGCTTTCTTCAATTAAATCTGCATTTTGTCAGTCTTACTTCATGTCATTCCACTAATTGGTTTCAGCATCAACTTTCGCCAATTGCCACCACTCTACTGTTTAAGAAAAAAGTTGTTTTACTAAAAGAAAATTAAAAATGTAAATGTATCCTATCTCAGATTGCTTCTTTGTTTTCTGGCTACATGGGTACCAGAAAGACAAGAAAATAATTGATCGGCTAAATCCAAAGATATCCGTGCTGGAATTAAAGTTTTGCAGCTTGCTGAAGACCCCTATCAAACCAGGATGTAACTAGTATCCCAAGTTAATTCCTATTCAGCCGGTACATACTGAGAATTTATCATGAACCAGCCTGTGTTTTAGGTCCTTCAAGGTCTAAACAGACCATTTGAGTATCTATGAAAGCAGCTCTCAATTTCCCAAAGATAGAAGGACCATTCTTTGCACAAAAAACTCAATGATTCTGGTGACCTTTCTCCGGTGGCTAAAATTGTGGCAATGTCATATGAACCGTCATTTTGCTGATTGTATTTCAATAAATGCTGGTAGCTACTATGTTACTTTCTCCCCTGCCACCTTCTACTTTGAAAATATTGGTAACTCATGGAAAAGCATAAGAAGAAAAACAAAGGAAAATTATTCTGCTTTATTAATAGCATTATATATATATATATATAAAAAAAGCTATGGGTTTGGAAAAGGAACTCTTATATTCATTCAGGAGGCTCCAGAGACCAAGTCTTCAGATAAGTCCTCCAATTTTATGCTATCTACCAGCACTGGCAGGGTCATTGTGTGTAAATAAGGGCAGTCAGAGGATCATAAAACAAGAAAGAGATTCCAAACGTCATGTCTGCTCCTTAGGTCTAGAGTCCAGGACACCTGGTTCAATGTGATTCCTCTGGGCCACTAGGTGGCGCTGTTCAGAGTGGGTCAGGGCTCAGACTAAAAAGTTCAAATACCCCAACCCAATTTTTACTTGTCCATTGTCCCACTGGTCATTGCAAGGAAAGAAAGAGCTCTATAGTCTTAAAAACAGTTGGAAACCCTAGCCTGTGATCCACTCCAGCATGGTGGAGAGCAATGCTGCTGCTAAATTCTTTATGGGACCCAGATAACTTGAAATAGTAAACATTTTATGGATGATGGAATCAGATCTTAGGTATGGTCAACAATGTTATGTCTGTTTTCTTCTTCTGTCTGCAGCATCTTCTTAGCCTTCAATGTCCTATGCTGAGGGCATGTGCTTGGTGATTAGAGGATGTTCTTTTCTTTCTGTGATTTCTCACACTTTCCCTTTAGCCTCACATGCTCAAGGAAGCCAAGCCAGCATAGCACAGCCTTGAATACTTTCAGATACTCAAGCTCATGTTCCCATGTGGGTCTGCATAATGTAATCCAAGTTCAATTTACTGAAAAATAGATCCTCCCAAAATTAAGTAACACACTGATTTTATTGCTGCCATAAACCAGGATTCAGTGGATGGGTCCCTTAGCCTTTATTCTTGCTTATGCTGTTTCTTATTTCATAAAACAGCCAAGGAAGTTTTATAGGGACAAGTTAACAAGAACATGCAGCTAACGGGTACCGGAAAATGTTTACAGTGATGGATAAAGCTGTATGAGTCAGGGTTTATTAGAGAAACAGATATAACACAAGATATACAAATACATAAGAAATTACAAGATTGGCTGACAATGATCTGCCACAAAGTCGGATGAGGAAGCGTGCAGAGGGTGCCTACACATTGGAAGCTGAAGTGCCCAGCCCAAGGGCTGGAGCTTACTGCAGTGTTCCATGCAAGTTCATATCAAGAGGCTAATGGATCTTCAATGGAACACTGAACAATCTATGATGGAAGGCTGAAGAATCTACTACAAAGACTGAAGAGTCCCAGGTAGAAGCCGAGCAGTCTGTGGCAGAAGCCAGGAGACAACATTCAAGCTGAAGGTGAAGACTGGAGCTCTTCCAAAGAACGAGCAATCAGCTCCTCCTCATTTGCCTTTAACTGTATGCAGGCTACTCCCCTTGGGTGGGTGTAGCACTCACACCATCTGCGTGGCTTCCTCTTACACAGGCTGAGGATGTCACACACTAAGGACAGTGGCCCCCTGCTGAATCACTTCGTTAAACTCCTGACCTTCTCAAATTGACACAATGAACAATATCCTAGAATGGTAACTTTCTCCTCTACACCCCAGGATGTAGAGCTGCTGAATTCCTTAGTTAAGCTTCTAGACTTCTCAAGTTGACACAATATATAAATCATAACAAAAGTCATTTTGGAGAAATCCTACAAAACCACCACTCCTGGTTGACCTTCAGGGTGGAATGATGCCTGGAGCATAGAAATGAAGCAGTTCAACCCTCTGGCAGAATCATGGGACTACACAAAATTATAAATAGTGTTGCCACTTATTGGGTATTTAGCATGAGCCAGGGACTCTAAATAGCATCTCTCATCCTCAAAACAACTCTCAAGTAGTCCCATTTTGTACATAAGAAACTGGGGCTCTGAGATGTTTAGTACTATGTCCAGTGCACTGAACTAGTAAGTGACAGGATTGATTTTCAAATCCCAATCTTCCAGGTCATTCCCTTCCTGGTCCCTATACTTCACAGCCAAGTGACAGGGTACTCACTGCCTCTCAGGCCATATGGCTGTGTACTGGAATAAGTCTGCACCTGTGTACAGAATAAGAAGTGCCATGCTTTAAATGAAACATTGACTATTACTATCATCCTTAGGGCCTATGTCTGCCCCCTGGAGCCATACAAAGTTAAGTAAGTTAACACAAACTAGTCTTTCAAGTACTTGGACTTTGAAGTCCTACTCCTCTCCTTAAGACCAAGCATCCTAGATTGGAAGTGTAGGTTCAAGTAAGTGGATTCTGTAGTCAGTTTGTCAGGGTTCAAGACCTTACTACTGTGTGACCTGGGATGAATCACCTGTGAAAATAGCACATGCTTATTTGGATTTTTCTAAATTATATTCAGTAATCTGTAGGAAACACTTGGTAATAAGGTATAGTACCTTATACACAGCAGGAATTTAATAAATGACATTTATAATCATGATTCATGGTTTAACTTGTGACCATTTCTTCAGTGGGCCATTTCATATTAACACAGAGGCTTCTTGAAATATGGTATGGGAACAGCATGGAAGCCCCATGGACAAGCATGAGCAGCTTGTGGGAGAAGAGCATCTCCACCTTTATTCTGAACGCGATACTTGCAGTACTGTTACAGAAGTATTAGTTTGCAATATAACCACATTCTACTTGTAAGCTATAGTGAGCTCGAAGATAATGAACTCCACTGGGCCTTTTTCATTCTGCCTTCCATAATGTTTTTCAAGAGATCTCCTAGGTTTAAGGCTGAAAGGTAACTTGCATGAGTTGATAATTGCTGAAACTGATTGGTAGGTATATGGAGGTTGGTTTATGTGTTTGAAATAGCATATATATTTGAAATTATATATATAAATATTTGAAATTATATATACAAGACTTAGGTGTTGGTCAACTTAGTGGGGATCAACTAACAATTGTTGACTAGATGGATAGAAAGATAAAGGAATTTTCATGAATCTTATAACAAGCCAGGATCAGGACTGATATCAGTGTTGAAACCTGAAGAAGAAAACTTTTATTTATTGTTTTATTTAACTTCACCCCATGCCAGAATTTTTACCTATTTTTTTCTCTTAATCTTCATAACAAGCATATAATGATGAAACCAAGATCCAGGTGTCACACAATGCTACAGGGTGGGGCTCAATTCCAAATCCAGGTGGAACAGGCCACACACATTTCTCTTTTCTGCTCTGTTAGTGCATACTGTAGTTCTAAATGTAAAACTATCTATTTACTTTAATAACAATAATGAGCACTTAACAAATATTATGAGAGATGAAGAAATCAAGCAAAGGACAAACTAAGTGCCCTGCTCAGTTTACATGATAAATAACTAGAACTGATATTTGAAGTGAAGTGGCCCAGCTCAGAGTCTATCTATTTTGTAACTACATCCTACAGGTCCTTGTATACAAATCTAGAGTTCAGAAATACCTATTTTGAGTAGGCATCCTCCAAAATTATTTTTGTCTTCCCTTTTCCAGTTATACATCTTTTACTTAGAGCCTTACCTCCATTTTTTCTGTCATAAATGATTACTCGGTTTTCAAGTTACATAAAGGAAAATTGATGGGACAATCCTCTAATTTACAGAATAATCACTTTGATGTTGACGTGTGTTAAACACATTTATTATACAATCAAAGATACTGATCCTGGTCTGTTTTCTCGATTCCCAGTTCAAAGATCTCTAAAAGTAATATATCTCAAAGAAAACATGTTCTGCAGTTAAGATGGGTGAAACTGTAGTTTGTATTGATTTTGGTAAGGCAGCCAGTTAAAAGCATCTTTAATTGCCTGGTCCCTGGAGTTATGTTTGAATTAATTAGATGTTGGTATCTTTCTGTTTTGGAACATATTTTCATTTTTTTTTATTTTAAAGAGCATGTAACAGAATAAAAGCAATCAAAACAATCCAGTGAAAGAGATACAGGACTTCAAAACATTATGAAATCAACAGTAGTTACCATAATGCCCCTTAATGTCTTCAAAATAGCTGCAGATAACTTCGGACATAATACAAATCAAACAGAACAGAATAGAATAGAAACAATAAAAACAAAACAATAAATGCAATAAAGGATTTCAAAACAAGCCAATAGTAAATCCAAAATTGCTACCATAATATATCTTGCTATTCTTGAAATAACTTCCCCTGCCAGGGTATTTAACATAACAAACAAAACAAAACAAAAGAGAATAAAAACCAACCCAACAAAACAATGAAAATGACATAGGACCTCAAAACAAGATCATAGGGAATCAACAATGGCTGCAACTCTCAGAAGGACCCACTCTAGATGATACATTGCTTAGTGATGTCCTCTGAGCCTGTGATCAGACCACTGACCCTAGACCTGCAATGTCAGTGAAACATCAGAGCACCACAGGCATCCAAGTGCATTTCACCTCAATAGCTATCATTACAGAATGTTTCTCTGGATAAGCCAGCAGATTGGGGTAGGGGGTACTTCTTGTCTGCCAGTCCTTACACCAAAAGGGGCTGGATTTGGGCTGTTCCCAGTCCAGTGGAGACCCGTGCAAGATACTGGTTCCTAGACTGGGCTTGTTTGCTGCTGTGGTCATTGTACTCTCCAACCCTGGTCCGTGAATGGCACAGACTCAGGGGGAGAGGCTTGGATCTTGTTGTTCCCAGTTTGCCAGAGGCCCGTGCACAACCTGTCCTAGAACATATTTTCAACTTACTTCTATTGATATCAAGAGGTTTAATAGGCAAGTATACTTCTGAATAATAAATAATGCTCGTTTAGATAATAGTATCTACTACTTTAAGAGAATAAAACATTTTCACTGCTTATGTCATCAACAGTAGTAGTTATCAACCAAGGGCAACTTGTCTTTTTGAGAATATCTGACAACATTTAGACATGATTCGATTGCTTTAACACCAGAGTGAAGTGTGCTACTGGCATCAAGTGAGTAGAAATCAAGTTTCTCCTTTAATTATCTGGCTTAAAAATGTCAACAGTGCCAAGGTTCAGAAACCCTAATAATAAAAATGCAAAAGAATACAAATGATAATGTGAAAAAGTTATTGATGTCATAGTTAAGAAAAAGATTCATAATGATGGATGGATAATATACCCACCATAATATCAAATTCTTTGATACTAATTACAGTGGATCATTATTTAGTTAAACACAACACTGAAGCACAGCTATCACTGTACAATGGAAACTTTCCCAGTTCTTTTTTTTGGTACAAGTTGTTGCACAATGACCAACTGGTGTTATATTTCTGTGACTCACAAATTCATGGGTAACATGTAACAGGTTGCCTTGGCACTAATAAAATAATTATGGAAGAAGATTTACTTTTAAACCTAAAAATGAGGGCAAGTTCCAGTGAAGGTGTCACCTACTATTAACAACTTGTGGTTTTGAGCAAATAATTTAATTCTCATGCCTTCTGCTGAAAATAATAGAAAAATGTTTGATATACTAAGATGATTATAGGACTGGGGGTTTAGCTCAGTGGCTGAAGTGTCTGCCTGACAGGTGTGAGGTTGTGAGTTTGATCCTCAGTACAAAAATAAGTAAGTAAATAAATAAAAAGATTGTCTAAAGTGATTATAACAATTAGCATTCCGACCCCTTATTAAGTAAAAATTGCTATTCTAAAGAAGGTTTTACCAAGAGATCCACTATTATAAGTGAAAATAGACACCTCACACAGACATAGGAAATTGCCCAATAATGTTTAAATTCTTAATAACAAACCCTGAAATAGTTATGCTCCAGTCTATTGAATCCAAGAGCTAGTCATTGTTTCCTGATCAAACACAATTATGTGAATTAGATGCTGTTAATAAAATCTCAAAATTAGATAATAGTCCTGCACCTGGAGCTTTCTCTATTACCAACAGAACAGCATATCTTTGAGAAGTAGAAATGGCTCAGGGTATTCTGAAATGATAATAAAAGTAATGGAAACACATATTAAGAAAATTGTATAAACAAAGAGACCTTGGCAGCTGGCGGGATCATCAAACACCACTCCTCTTTACCCCAGAGACCTTGGCAATCAGTAGGATCATCGGTCAACCTTCCCCTTCACCCAAAAAGACCTCAGCAGCCCAAGGACCATCAGCAACCCCTTCCACCACCTGCAGAACCTTGGTGGGTTGGTGGGAGCCTCAGCAACCCCTGACCCATACAGAGGACCTCAGCAGGACTGTGATAGTGTGGTGAGATTCTCTCTCAAATAGAGGACCACATTGGGTAAACAGGAGCAGCAGCAAATCCTTCCCCACAGCTGTAGAACTTTGTTGAACCCAGCAAGAGTGAGTGAGTCCTTCTTTCAAGCAGAGAACACTGGGTGGGTTGAGGAAAGCACCAACAAGACCTCCCCCAATCCAGAGACAATTGAAAAGTCTTACAAGACCCCCGGTGACACTGTAGGGTCTCAGCTGAGGTGCATACTATAGCCAGGTAAACCTGGCATACTGGAATACCTTGAAGCTGCAGTGACAATGGGAGCCAAGAGTTGGCTTACATCAATACTCCTAGGCTAGTCAGCCTAGGAAGAATATAGGACTCACCCAACAGACCCTGCAGGAGAACTTCAGGTGACTGGCCCCTCCCCTTCATTCTGGGACCCAGCAACTGGGCACTAAGTCACACAGTAGGACCAAAGACACATACCACAAACATATGAGACCAGTGGGATTGAAAAGACCAAAGCAACCCAAGAGGTGAAAATGACAAAACAAAAAAAGAAAAATGTAATCTCAAAAACCCAGTCCATCAGGAGAAAGTACAGGAGACATCAAAGTAGAAGACATTGAAAGTCATACACCTGAAATTTCTGAAAAGATAGCAAGGGAAACACAGAAACAAATCCGTGAGGCTATAGAGGAAGTCAGATTAGAAATAATCTCTCGTGTAAAGAAAGAAATGACAACCTTAATAAAGAAGTTGTTCAGCATAGCTAGAGAAGACATAGATATAAAAAAAGTACAGGAACATGGGAAAATAATGGAAACCTTGAATGAACAACACAGGAAAGAAATAGGATGAATGAAACAAATTCAAAGAGATATTCAGGAAATAAAAAATTCCATTGAAAGCTGGTGAAATTGTTTGAATGAAGCTGAGGATAGACCTTTGGAACTTGAAGACAGCATTGCAATCATGAAAGGAAAGTACTTTTAAAAATGACAAGGGAGCATGAAATAATCCAACAGCTTCAAGATGATGCAAAGAGAAATAATATAAGACTGATAGGTATCGATGAAAAAGCAGGAGTTGATGCAAATGATATAAGAAAAGCATTTGCAGAAGTAATAGCAGAAAATTTCCCAAACATGGGAAAAGAATCATATATGCAGATAAATGAGGCATATAGATGCCAAACAGTCATAACCAAAATAAATCTACACCCATACATATAATAATTAAGATACCAGAAATTCAGCATAAAAAACAGAATACTAAAAGCTGTTAGAGAAAAGAAACAGATCATCTATCAAAGAAAGCCCATTAGAATCATGGCCGACTTCTCAGCATGAACTCTCAAATCAAGATGAGCTTGGAGTGAAGCATTTCAAGCCCTGAAAGAAAACAACTTTCAATCCATACTGATGTACCCTGCAAAACTTCCTTTGAAAATTAATGGAGAAATAAGATGCCTCCATGACAAAGAACAACTGAAGAAATTCATGTCCACCAAACCAACCCTAGAAAGAGTACTGAAAGACATACTAGAAAGAGACAAAATTCCCAGAACAACAACAGAAAGAAACCAACAGAGAGGGAAAGCAATTAAACAAGGTGGAAAAGCAGGAAACCAACAACAGGAAAATAACATGACAAAGTTAAGTCAGTACATATCAATTATATCCATCAATGTAAATGGCCTCAATTTACCAATTAAAAGAAATAGGCTGACAGAATGGATCAAGAAACAGGATCCAACAATATGCTGTATACAAGAAACACAAAAGGAAACTCATAGACTAAAAGTCAAAGAATGGAAAACAATATTCCATGTGACCGGAACCCAGAAAAAAGCAGCGGGTAGCTATTCTGTTCACAGACAGTGTGAACTTCAAACCAAAAATGATCTAAAGAGATAAAGAAGTTCACTACATACTTGTTAGGGGGAAATATTCAAAAGGAAGAGTTAACAATCATAAATATATATGCACCAAATACAGGAGCACCCAACCAGATAAGACTAATATTAACAGACATGAAAAACCAAATATATAATAACACAATTGTAACAGGAGACCCTAATACCTCATTGTCACCAAAAGATAAATCAACTAGACAAAAAGACAGCAAAGAAATAATAGAAGTGAATCAAACCTGTGAATAAAAGGACGTAGTAGACATTACACAGTGTTCCACCCAATAACATCAGAATACACATTCTTCTCAGCTGCACATGGGACATTCTCTAAAACAGACCATTTACTAACCCATAGAACATGTGTAAGTAAATGCAAAGGGAGTGAAATTATTCCATGCATATTATCTGGTCATAGTGCACTAAAACTGGAAATCAATGGCAAAAAAAATCCCTGCAAAACCTACATAAACACATGGCAATTAAATAACAACCAGTGGGTTACAGATGAAATTAAAGAAGAAATTAAGCAATACCTAAAATTCAATGAGCATGAAGATATAACGTACTGAAACCTGTAGGACACAATGAAAGTGGTCCTAAGAGGGAAATATATAGCAATGAATTGTCACATCAGGAAAACAGAACAAGCACAAATAAGCAACCTAATGCTACACCTCAAGTTTCTAGAAAAAGAAAAACAAGTCAAGCCCAAAGCTCATAGAATAGAGGAAATGACAAAGATCACAACAGACATTAACACAATTGAGACTAAGAAAACAATACAAAGAATTAATGAATCAAAGAGCTGGTTCTTTGAAAGAATAAACAAAATCGATAAACCTCTAGCCAACCTTATCAAGAAAAAGGAAAAAAACCTCAAATTCATGCAATAAGTATTGAAAAGGGTGAAATTACTATAGACTCCATGGAAATTCAGAAGATCATGAATACCTACTTTGAAAATCTCTACTCACATAGGGTGGAAAACACAGAGGAAATGGGCAGATTCCTAGAAATGTATGAATTATCAAAGCTGAATCAAGAAGCTATAACAGTTTTGAATAACCCAATATCAGCTACTGAAATTGAAAATGTGATTAAAATCCTACCAATAAAGAAAATCCAGGTCTCAGTGGATTCACAGCTGAATTGTACAAGAAATTTAGAGAAGATTTAATGCCAATATTCCTCAAATTCTTCAATGAAATTGAAAGGGAAGCAATTCTCCCTAACTCATTCCTGGAGGCAAGTATTACTCTGAAGCCAAAACCAGAGAAAGACCGAACCAAAAAGGAGAACTATAGGCGAATCCTCCTAATGAACATCGATGCAAATATTCTCAATAAAATACTGGCAAATAGAATGCATCAAATCATCAAGAAGGTTATACATCATGACCAAGTGGAAATTATCCCAGGAATTCAGGAAAGGTCCAACATACACAAATCAATCAATGTAATACACTACATCAATAGAGCCAAAGACAAAAATCACATGATCATCTCAATAGATGCAGAAAAAGTTTTTGATAAAGTCTAACACTTGATCATGATTTTAAAAAAGCCTATAGAAACTCAGAACAGATGTTATCTACTTCAATCTGATAAAAGCCATCTATGACAAACCAGCAGCCAACATAATAATAAATAGACAAAAATTGAAAGCTTTCACTCTAAAATCAGGAAGAAGACAAGGATGTCCACTATCATCACTCCTATTCAATATGGTTCTGGAAATGTTAGCCGGAACAATTAGACAAGTGAGAGAAACAAAAGGAATAAGGATAGGAAGGGAAGAAGTTAAATTATTACTATTTGCAGATGACATGATACTCTACATAAAAGACCCCAAAAACTCCATTAAAAGACTAGAGTTAATAAGCAAATTCAGCAGGGTAGCTGGGTACAAAGTCAACACTCAAAAATCAATAGCATTCCTGTACACAAGCAACAAACTCACTGAAAGAGAAATTATGGAAATAAAACCTTTCACAATAGCATCCAAAAAAATGAAATATGCAGGATTCAACCTAATAAAGAATGTAAAAGATGTACACATTGAAAACTATAGTACTTTAAAATAGGAGATTGAAGAGGATGTCAGAAAATGGAAACATATCCCTTGCTCTTGGTTAGGAAGAGCCAACGTTGTGAAAATGGCCATACTCCTATAACTGCTACACAGATTTAATGCAATCCCAATCAAAATACCATTGACATACCTTACATATCTAGAGAAAACATTCCTAAAATTCATTTGGAAACAGAAGAGACCTAGAATAGCAAAGGCACTTCTGGGCAACAAAGGCAAGGCAGGAGGCATCAAAATCCCTGACATGAAATTATACTACAAAGCTACTGTGATAAAATCAGCATGGTACTGGCAAAAAAAAACACAGATCTGAAGGTCAATGAAACAGATTAGAAGATGCAGACACAACTACAAAGTCACTCAGCCACCTTATATTTGACAAAGGGGCTAAACATGTTCACTGGAAGAAAGATAGCCTCTTTAATAAATGGTACTGGAAAATTTGGCTTTCCACATGCTGAAAACTGGAACTAGACCTGTGTCTATCACCACGCACTAAGCTAAAGTCATAATGGGTCAAAGATCTAAATATTAAAATAGAAATACTAAATCTACTGGAGGACAAGTTATGTAGAAATCTTGAAGACATAGGGGTAGGCAGAGAATTCATGAACAAATACCACACTGCACAGGAAGTACTTCAAAGAATCAACAACTGGGATCTCATCTTGCTAAAAGGTTTTTGCACTTCAAAAGAAGTCACCAACAGAGTGAAAAGAAAACCCACAGAATGGGAAAGAATTTTAGCCAGCTGTCCCTCAGACAAAGGACTTATATCTAGAACATATAAAAAATTAAGAAACATCAGGGCCCCCAAATTCAAAGACTCAATCCAAAAATGGGCATTTGAGATTAACACACACTTCTCGGATGAAGAAATATAAATGGCAAATAACTACATGAAGAAATGCTCAACATCACTGGTCATTCAAGAAATGCAAGTTAAAACAACACTGAGATTTCATCTCACTCCAGAAAGAATGGCTGCCATCAAGAAACCAACCAATAACAAATGTTGGCATGGCTGTGGGGAAAAAGGAATCCTTCTCCACTGTTTGTGGGAATGTAGACTGGTACAACCACTGTGGAAATCAGTGTGGAGATTCCTCAAAAAACTAGGATTGGAAGTCTCATTCAATCCAGCTATTTCCCTTCTGGGTATTTTCCCAGAAAAATTTAAAATGTCATGCCACAGTGATGTACGTGCACCCATGTTTATAGCAGCACAATTTGTAATAGCTAAATCTTGGAAACACCCCAAATGCCTATCAATCACAGAATGGATGAAGAAGATGTGGTATTTTTATACAATGGAATATTACTCAGCTATAAAAAAGGGTAATCTTGAGACTTTTATAAGTAAATGGAGGCAATTTGAGCTCATATTCATAAGTGAAATAAATCAAACTCACATTTATAAATCTTGATTTATCTCCCCAGTATAAAAAATTATAAAAATAAAAAACTGAAAGAGCAATAAGGTCCAAAATGTACAATAAATATTGCAATAATAAAAGGGAAAGAAAGTGCTCAAAAGGAACAAACAACTGAGATAGGGGAAAGGAAAAAAGGAAAAAAGGAAAAGATTATAGGTATGTAGGTATACAATATAAATGTATGTATGTGTATGTATGCAAGATAGATAACGATACTGGTAATCTCTATTAGTTATTCAAAAAGAACAGTTTGTGCTGTCATTGTTTGACTTATCATTTTTATGCATAGATCTTGTAATCTGAACAACTACTTCTAAGATAACAATATGCAATATATTAACTAGTATTAATTTCCTACTTTTTTGAAATTCTGTATCATCATTTCTATCCTTTTTTCTGTTTTGCTTTTTAAAATAAAAGATGTATAAACAATCTTTCAATTAAGTAAAACCAAACAAAGGAAAGAAGTGTTTAGGTCAAAATTTGAGGTCCAGAATATTTTTCGCTAAATATTTTGTGACATTAGACACATTAGACATCTTTGTCATATTTCAAAAGGACAGGAACATAACTTTACCAAATCAAAGGCTATATTGAATAAAGGGATGGCACTAGAAGAGCAAACAATTTTTAAAATAAATGATAAGCAGAATGACCCAGAGGATATCTTTGAATAAATAATTTGATTTCCTTTTCTATACCCCTCTGCCAAATTAGGTGGAACTACAGTGCATATAAAGATTTTAGGAGCAGAGGACCTTTTATTTTGTAAAAGAATACAATTGCATGTATTATATTTTTAAAAATTCTATTTTGAGGAATTTCATGTAGTGAAGGACCAAGGCTAATTTTCTGTATCAAGGACAATGAAATTCCATTCATTTATTTTAAAAATTGTTTGTTCTTCTAGTGCCACAAATGAATTCCATTATTCCATGCAATGAAATAATGCCAGATTTATCTTCTTCAAGTACATATCTGATTTACTCACTTCCTTCACTACATGCAAACTCCAAAGCTAGCAGAAGCTCCTTAAAGAGTTTCTAGACCTCCCCTCATTTTGCTTTTATATCTGCTTTTGCACAAAATATCAAATATGATATAATTATATAGTATGAAGCAGCAAAATAGTTGATGGGGCGGACAGGAGCTACCAAGGGGTGTAACACCAAGAGACCCATAACACTAAAGACTGAGAGCCACTGGAAAAGCTCAGAGCCAATAACATCATAGGAGTTATATTATGGCCAACTCATAATTTTCACTTGAAGGTATCAAAAGGACTCTTATCTGCTGGTGACAGTATGACAGTGTGATTATACCATTTTATATATTCTATTTACTTTTGTTGCAAAACGCACACACAATGTATTGTTACGATTTTGGTTTTAAACAATTTTCTTCAAATAGCTTTTTTTTTTTT